>JABSTT010001858.1:0-70208 GCA_013339685.2 Hyalomma asiaticum
TCATTTAATCTGTGATGTATTATGTTACATTATAAACCTTGTATTTGAAACTGGGTTTTTCCCGAATTCCCTGAAAAAGCAAAAATTATTCCGGTCTTTAAAAAAGGCGGCAAACGTTTAATCTCGAATTACCGGCCTATTGCAATTATCTCATTCTTCAGTAAAGTCATTGAAAAGCTTTTTGCTGGACGTTTAAGGTGTTATTTAGACAAGTTTCATATTCTTTCTAATAGGCAGTTTGGTTTCAGGCCCGGTTACTCAACTGAACTTGCCATGATATCCCTAACTGACGAAATTAAATCTGCTATTGACAGCGGTTGTGTTGTTCGAGGTGTTTTTCTTGACCTTTCAAAAGCATTTGATTCTATTTCACACGACATTTTATTTCAGAAACTAGAGTCAATTGGTGTATCTGGCGTCCCACTAGAACTTATTCGTAGCTATTTGCGTGATCGAGAACAGTTGGTATATGTGTCCGGTACCTTTTCCAACCCTAAATTCATCAACAACGGTGTTCCGCAGGGCTCTATTTTGGGCCCGCTTTTATTTTTAATTTACATCAACGATCTTCCTCATTGTCTAGCTCATTCGTCCTGCATACTCTATGCGGACGATACCACTATAACTGCAGATAAGGAGATTGACTCGATGTTCGATGTTGTTTGAACTAAACACAGACCTGAAAAATATTGTTAAATGGTTCAATAAGAATAAACTAAATATAAATGCTAAAAAGTCAAACTTTGTGGTATTTTCGTCTCCTAATCGAATTATACCTAGGAACCCCTCTGTCTACGTAAGCGATACTCGAATTCACTCTACCTCTAGTACAATGTTTCTCGGGGTCGAACTTGATGAGCATTTAAAATTTAATTCACATATATCACAGCTTACGCGGAAAGCCGCATATGCCATTCGTATCCTGCTAAAAGTTCGCCCTTTCTTTCGTTTTGAAATATTGTTGTCACTTTACTACGCTTTTTTTCACAGCAACATAATCTATTGCATCTCATCATGGGGAAATACGTATGCCACTCATTTGTCAGCCATCCAACATCTTCAAAACCAAGCATTCAGAATAATATCATTCAGTCGCTTCATGTCCAATGCATCATTCTTACTCCGTTCATATGAAATTTTATCAGTTCAGAAGCTGGTCAAATATTTTCTCGGTATTCTTATTTTCATATATGTGAATGGTAAACTACCCATTACTTTACTAAACTCTAGTCAGTTTCCTCAAGTGTCATCTACTCGTTTTGCAAAGGCTAATAACTTCCTTTTACCCAAACCCAGGGCTAATTATGGTAAATTTACTATAAAATTCTCATCTGTATCCTTGTGGAATTCGTTACCTTTGGAAATCAAAAATAGATCCCTCGATATGTTTAAAAAAGGCTTGCGTTTGCACTTATTAAATTCATAGTGCTTAATATTATATAGAGTGTGTTATTGCATTTTTCTGTCTTTTTTTGCTTATGTGCATATTATGTATAACTTAGTCCCTATCTGATACTTATCTATATTTTGTATACCTCAATTGTTCTTTCCTTACCGTCACAATACTTGATACTATACTGAGTGAATGATACTGCATCTTTTGTGTAAGTTTTTTTTTGCACATATCTACTCATTTTGTATAACGTATATTCGCTACTTCGTACTTATCTGTACATTATATATATATATAATATATATAT
The DNA here is from genome assembly GCA_013339685.2 of Hyalomma asiaticum. Classification (NCBI taxonomy): domain Eukaryota; kingdom Metazoa; phylum Arthropoda; class Arachnida; order Ixodida; family Ixodidae; genus Hyalomma; species Hyalomma asiaticum. The sequence continues at coordinate 1,701 of JABSTT010001858.1, forward strand.
ATATATATATATATATATATATATATATATATATATATATATATATATATATATATATATATCTTTATTTTTCTATCCTTACCACTGTTTACTATTGCATTGTATCTCTGAGGAATGATTTTTTAGGAGGTCTCACTCACAGTCTTGCGACTTTGAGACCTCCTTCTGTATTTGTATTCAACACATGCATTGTATCACTTGTATTTCAAATAAATTCAATTCAATTCAAAGTGCATGAGTAATACCGCTGCAACACAGGCACTTTCAAGGTCGTTAGTGTACTGTATAATATATAGAACAGTAGACAGCTAACACTTGTGAACGACCATCGGTACACCTTCAGAAGGTGCTTGATGAGCCGTCGATAAGTACAGACAGCATCAGAGGCATGGGGTCCAATTAAGATGAACTGCTGTAGACATCCAAATATTTCACCGTGTTTGCAGAGTCTACTTTCGAGGACAGTTATCCGGTCGTTGCATGGCATTCCTGAAAAGAAACAAGTCATGAATTCGTCGGTGACTGAGAAGCATAATGTGTGAAGCATGATTTTGCAAAATTATACACAGAAATTCATTAAACTGCCATTTGTTGCACATACAGGGAAACATACCTTATAAAGGTTGTTGCAGTGCTGGAAGTAGCTTCTTTGGTTGTGCCAGGTAGCAAGTGCCTTGCCCATTGTGATGGAATGGGACCATGTGGGATATGGATGACAGGGTTTGGCAGAGAGGTCCAAGAAACTGTAAAAAATAAGAACGCAAGCATATATCCTTGTATAAGATGCTGGTTTCTTACAATAAGCCAAAAGTACACTCAAATTACGCACTGTACTCACGGATCGAAGCGCCAAAATTTTGGGTTACGTAACGCACATACTTTTGTTTCTTTGTGACCCATCACTTCGTGACCCATCGAATTCTCATAAGTGACATGCCACGGTTATATCGAGTAGCCGCGCATTTGGCACCGATCAGTGTTTACATGTTGCATTCCATTCTGTGAGCACTGCACACTAAGCGTATTAAAGAAAAAGGACTGCTGCTAAATAATGCCTAAAAGACACCGTCCAAGTAAAACACCTCTAACCTTGCTTTTGTCATGCGGCTCTTGCAAACTCGAATACACATGTGTCGCAGGCGCAGTGTATTCCATGTAACCCCATTTATCGCTGTTTCCGCCTTTGTGTAGATACAATGTCCGTTGCCAAGCAATAAATTTCCAGAATTGATTTCTGTTCTCTCAAAAACTCGGCCCTCAGGGAAGCCGCGTCACCTCACCGAAATCTTGCTTTTTCGGTCGCAGAGCATGACACCCTGGAATGCTTACAACTATATAGACCTATTCCACCGGGCCTACGTCACGAAGATGCGGTGGCGCTGTCGTCGGGAGTTTTGGTTTCGCATGGTAGGCATCCGCCGGCGCGCCTACCGTAGCAGCCGCTGCGTTTTCGCTGGTGCGGGCGCTTCTCACCGCCGTGAAATGAAAAGTGTTCACCGATGACCTGCGCCGTGGGTTGGTTGCTCAGCAACGCACAAGATATGTGCGATAGGTTTTTATCGGTTTCCTGCTTATGTCTGTCGTAAGGAAAGGGACGAACCTGTAATGCCGGCTGTTTGGCGCATCGGTTATTCGCCAAACATTTTCGTAACGACTAAGCATATGTGTAATTATTTAGCGTTAGTGCGGCTTGTTTCATTTGAGAGAAATAGCATTGTCACAAGTTTGTCAAGTGTAATGCTCGACACCAAGTTTCTTGGCATAAACAAAGTGCGGACACAGAGCGATCACGCTTACCGCAAAGCGCGTATGACGTTAGCTCGATGTGTAGAAGTGAATCGCAGTCGCCGTGTATTATTGAAGTGGGGAAGCTATACATACGTCGTACGAATTTCATTCATTCAAATGAAACAAATATATAAGAGGTTAATTCACGTAGCCGTGAGCGAAAGGCCGATTACAGCGACGCTTTTGCAAATTGCTTGCAGCTGCGATAGCATACACACGAGAAGTGTCTTTGGCAATGCTGTAGTGGTTATGATGCGCTTAAAAATTTTTTTTTCGATTGTCAGACTGCTCGAATGAACTGCACGCTTGAAATTTGCCTCGTCGTTACAGGACTTCACGCCTTCACGATCGGAACTGAGCGTATGGGCAGAGCCGCAAGCCGCGGTTATGCGCCTTGCTGGCGGTTATTTGAGAGCCTTGTCCTTGGCACGTTATTGCTTTTTTTGTGTGTGTGCGTTATCAAAGCCGTATTTACATAGGTTATAGCGTCACCAATATCGCATGCTTGAGTACCTATTCCGTTACATTTGCTTTTGCGCAAGGATTTCGTGTAGGGATTAGAGGCTTTAGTCCGAAACAGTACTTTAGCTGAGGCATCTTCAAGTCGTATTTAAACAAGTCTCGCTGTTGCAAGTGGTTCACCCTTGCGCTAGTTACCGAATTAAAGCATACGCCGACGTGGTAGCTCGCGATCATTCGCATCATGTGGCAAGGTTATCCTTTCAATCAGTTTCTCAGATCTTGTCATAGCTGGGCGTCGGCACATTCGTTTCTACATTCATTGAACGCTTCCTGCAGAGCTAACGCAGCTTCATCTCACGCGGCTGCCCCTCGCAAACTGTTGTAAACACGCCGTCGGCGCTCCGACGCCCCGTGCTCGGAGGCAGCTTTCCCACACGCTTCGCCGGCGGCGGTGGCGCGACCGTGCAGGGCCGCGGCAAGCGGTGGGCGGGGCCTCCGCGCCGCGACGTCGACACAAGCCCTGGTTATATCGCCGGTGCCTACCACTGTTTACCAACATGGAATACGTCTATAGTCCGTCGTTGCCGTTTCAAACGCATAACCAACGCTAACAAACAGAAGCAATGGGTTCATATTTACCGGTGCGTGTGCATGCTCGAGCTTCAAACGTGTGTTCGTCATGCTTCGTTCCACTGCAGGCCGCTGATTGTAACCGACAGCACGTTGTAACGTATGCTGCCGGTAGGAAGCGGCGATTAAAATAGTATACTTTCTAACTTTCACGGAATATTTAGAACGAGACAAAACAGCGCGAGTTACCAGAAACCCCGAACGCCGGGAACCGTTGCATATCTGCCGCCGAATATTTCTAATTGAAAAATACTGATGTCGATGCGCTGCTCACATTGTTGTCAGCGAAAACAAAAATCGGTTGAGTACAATAACACTACTCTGTGTAATGAGTAGTGTTATTTTATTATATGCAATACTATGCAAAAACGCAGTCTTCGGTTGCATTAAGAATATTTTGCCCTGAAATTTGACCCCGACGAGGGCGCCCCTACATAAAAAGTAGTCGTGTCGGCTCCCTAAAAAGTGCAATAGCGCGAATGGCGGCCTCCAGTCACATGATCGCCCTTCCATAGAAATAACTTGAGTGCAGAGAGAGGTCAGTAAATCCACTCCCAGCGCATGAAGCTGGAACGCGCCGCCGATGATTTTTACGCCATCTGCGGCGACTTGTGGAACGTAGAGCCTTCAGGGGCCTGGCGTCGTCAAGCCGACCCGCCGGCCCCGGAGGCGTATTTCATTAACATATCCGGAGCAATGCACAGGACCCGTTCTGCGCCGCTATTGGCCGCACGCGAGGCCACGTGAGCCCGCCTACGCATTTCCGGTAAATGTTTACAGTCGCACATGGCGGCAGCCGGCAGAGAGTAGCCTGCACGGGAAGGGCTGCCGGCATTTTATCGCTGCCGGCGCATTTCCTGTTATACTATTTTAAGCGTGTCCGCGGTTCGCCCGTGTCACTGGAGGGCCCGTTGACATACGTGGCCGCTTCGCGGTGCCGCGCCTTCGGCGCTCTCACTATTTTGCTCCGTGTCACTACTGCCAGAGCCAGGCGCGTCAGCGACGGGCGCTAGCGCGCCCGCCGCTGAGACCAACGCGATTGCGTTTTTAAAAGAACATTACGGCTCCTTCGGAGCAGTTGTGTTAGTAATAATAGTTCCGCGAGCGCCGAGCTCGTAGCCCCTTGATTTTTCTACTTCACCCCGAAAGAGAAAAAAACAAAACACAAAAACACACATGCGCCCGCATCCCGCATCCGACGTCTTTCTTTTTTTTCCCTCCCCCCACGCTCTCAGCGCCCAGAAAAAAAAGGATGAAAGAGCAGCGCCTAGCACTCACACAGCAAGCGTCAAACCAGCGTCTCTTAGCGCACGTGTTCACCCTGAACTGGCGTAGGTTTGAAAACCACCATCAGCGAGAAAACAATCGAAGTGGACGCAACCCCCGCGGTTCCTACAGAATGACGACGACGGGAGGCGGGCTGTTATTTTGTTGGGCTGTATTGCTGTTATTTTGTTTAGTAAATGCCTTCATGGTACTATTACAATATGCACGAACCACAAGGAGACGGCTGTGTCTCTCTTATGTTTTTTGGGTGACTTCAAACTTACAATAAAAGGACTGTGCTTGGGATTCCATTTCTGTTTTGTTTTGCCACGCCTTGCTGTGTTTTGTCGCAGGACTCTGCGCGAGGTCGATTAAGGCAGCTTTGTCCTAGCACATTGCGTATTTTTTTACAGGACCACTTTGATGTTAAAAGCCATTAATCTTACAAAACTTGGACCAGAAGAAATTGAAGCCGTTAGCCACGCCGAGCATCTTCACTCATCGGCCGCAACACAAAGACCGGAAGCCACCCTGCAAGCGAATGAGGGAGCAAAAGGGAGTTCTGCATTCCTGCAAAAAAAAAGTCTATTTTCAAATACGTATTAATTTATTATCCTGCATGTATACACAAACAACCTGATTCAACTTTTATGGCTATTGTTTCATATCATATATAGTTGCAGAAACACTACAAATTTATTTGCAAATGCAGTGAGTAATATTGGGCTTGCAAAGGTACATGGCGAATGGAGGTGGTGGGGATAGTAAAAATCGGAGAGCTTTGAATAAACGTAATTCATTAAAAATTTAAAATCGGCGCCTCCTAGACGCTTTAGTGAGCATGCTCTATATTCTAAAACTTAGAAGGTAATCTGGTTAATGATAATTGTCAAATGCAGCGAAATCCTTTATTAGAAGTAAAGCTTAGAGTATTATGTAAACATATCCTTGAGTTCGGTTTAAAAGACCACGGGAATTCTGCCGAGCACTGACAAACGGGATAAAACCGATAAGAGCGCATATCACTCGCTGCGAACCACTAGAAGTAATCAGTGTGCAATGAAGTTTCCGAAAGTTGCGGTAAGCCCACAACCCCCCCCCCCCCCCACCTTTTCGAACTATAAGGCAAGCACAATCGGCTAACCAAATATCATCCCTACTTCAATGTGCCCTGAATTTCAGATCGTGCAAACAAAGCTTTAAAAAAAATTACAGCATATCCACGGAGTGAATGATGGTGAGTCGGCGAAGCTCGGGAGGTTCATCGTAGATCGTGCCGAGTCCTGGATTAATTTAGTTAACGCGCACGCTACGAATCCTCATGTTTCAACTATGCACAAGTGAAATCTCCCACCGACACTTCATTGCAAGTCAAGATCCAGTGCCTATATATATACATATATATGGGTTGCCGGTGAACGCTTCTCCAACGCGAGCAGTCGGTATTTCTCAATCAAGAAACTCGCTAGGAGACGCTGCCTGCGCCAACGTTGAATGTCGCGGGCACGGTGTTAGAAACTATTCTAACACCGTGGTCGCGGGTGAAGGCGCGTTCTCCTTCTTTCCGAGCTGGTAAAGCGTTCCTCTAAGAAAGAGCGTTCCCATAGCCAACACGCGCCTTTCGCTCTCTCTCTGTCTCTCTCTCACACAAGACAGCAGAGGCACGCGTCGGGAAGCAGCGCCGGGAGAGAGAGAGGCACGCGCCGGGAGGCACGCGCCGAGGCGAACGCCGAGGGCGAGCGCGTGCCTCCCAGCACGCGGGTTACGCCTGACGCCTGACGACTGACGCGTGACAAGGTTAGACTAAGAGGAGCTTCGCCCCTAAAAAGCGCTGTATCGCCACCGCTATGAAGCACCGTTCATTAGAATGAGGTGCTTCGAAAGCACGAGTGTTTTATTTCAAGGCTTAACGCGCACCGGGATCGTTAGGGGTTACCCTTATCGTTTCAAGTTTCCTGAGAAGGTTATGCCGCAATTGGCAATAATTAAGTGGTTCAAGCGGGCACTCGGAGCGGTTTCAGGAAGCCGCAGAATGCACGCGAGCATGCGGAGCATCGTCTGCTAGCGCTGCTCCTTGAACCCCTCCAGAGGGCGCGCGTATAGTTGTCGCTGTACAGAAATTGGTCGAGGCAAAAATTAAAGGTGAAAGCGAACGCTGGGTGACAGAAATTCATGACAAAAAGAAGGGCGCGCCTAGGATATTTTGGAACCACATAAAAGCGCTAGGTAAAAAGTCTGCCACATTGCAACAGCATATTGTTGATGAAAGAGGAAATCAATTGGAAGGGTACGAAGCGTTGGGTTACATCCAGAAGGTAACAGCCGGTTCGTTTAAAGAGATCGTCCAAGAGATTACCCCAGCGGATAAAACCATGACGGAGAGCGAAATTAAGGAAGAGCTAGAACTTGAGAATTTCAACTGGAAAAAGGCCGAAGGAAAAATTCCAAAGCGCACTGCTCTGGGTTTAGATGGGGTCCCCGTTAGCCTCATTAACGAATTAGGACAGAACACTAAAGAAGCACTATTGAAAGCCGTAGAAAAATGCTTACAGAAGAGGCAAATACCGGACAGTTGGCGAAAAAGCAGAATGAACTTAATCTATAAAGGCAAGGGGGAAAAGAATAACATTCGCTCGTATAGACCGCTAACCATTACATCGGTACTATACAGGATGGCTATGCAAGCAGTAAAATTAAAAATAGAAGCCTGGGCAGAACGTAACAATATTTTGGGAGAACTTCAGAATGGATTTCGAGTAGACAGGCGTTTAGACGATAACCTATTTGTTTTTACTCAGTGTATAGAAATATCTAAAATGGAAAGGAGGCCGTTGTATGTGGCTTTTCTAAACATCACTGGAGCGTATGACAATGTTAATCAGGAAATATTGTGGGATATTTTGGAAGGAATGGGCATAGGCGACGATTGTGTACAGCTTTTGAGGGAAATATATCGAGAAAATACAGTTTGCATAGAATGGGAACGAATCAGTAGCAGAGAGAACGTTGATATCAGCAAGGGGCTGAGACAGGGATGTCCTTTGTCGCCGCTGTTGTTCATGCTGTACATGGTTAGAATGGAAAAAGCGCTAGGAGATAGCAACATTGGTTTTAATCTGTCACACAAACAGGGCGGCATGATGATTGAGCAGATGCTTCCGGGTTTATTTTATGCTGACGATATTGTCTTATTCGTGGACAGTCGAGATGATATACAACGGTTGGTGAATATATGCGGGAAGGAAGGCGAGGCTCTAGGGCTAGGATTTAGTGTAACAAAATGCCGACTGATCGTATTCAATGATCCCAACGACCAGGCGGTATCCATACAGGGCCTAGAGATACCGAGAGTAAGCGAAGTACCTTGGCGTATGGGTTTAATGAGGGTGATAGATGCATGAAGGTACACGAAAAAGCCTTGGCAGCAAAGGGAAAGAGGAACGCAGCAATAATGAAGCACAGAGCGTTATGGGGACACAATAGGTATGAGGTGCTTAGGGATCTGTGGAAAGGGGTAATGGTACCGGGGCTTACATTTGGGAACTCAGCGGTGTGCATGAGGCCAGAGGTACAATCAGGAATCGATGTGAATCAAAGAACTGTGGCACGCCTCGCGTTGGGTGCCCACGGGAAAACGACTAACGAGGCTGTAAAGGGCGATATGGGATGAGCGAGTTTTGAGGCAAGGGAAGCGCAGAGCAAAATAAGGTTTGAAGAGAGGCTAAGGAATATGAAAGAGAGTAGGTGGGCAGTGAAGGTGTTCCGCTATTTATATAGAAAGAGCGTTGACACGTAGTGGAGAAAGAGAACTAGGAGGCTCACCAGTAAATATACGGCTCTAAGAGAATTGACAACAAAGAGCGTAAAGGGAAAAGTCAGAGAGGCGGAGAAGATTTACTGGAGGGCAGCGATGGGAAAAAAACTCGACTCTGAATAACTACCGAGAGGGCAAAAACGAAATAAAGAGGGAGGCATTTTATGATAATTCAAGAGGAAGCGCTTTATTGTTTGAAGCGAGATCGGGCTGCCTTAGAACGCGTATTTATAAAGCGAAATTCAGCAAAGAAGAAGAAAAATGCACATGCTGTGAGGAAGATAGGGAAACAACGGAGCATGTTCTGATTGAATGCGGAAATATCCACCCAGGTGTGCGTTGGGGCACCACCCTACAGGAAGCCTTGGGTTTTAGGGCGAACAACGGGAATCTGAACATAGCCGCGATTGAAATAAGTAAGAGACGGTTAGAATACTGGTGGCAGAAAACTAGAGAGAACGGACAAAAATAATTATAGGGAAAATAGGGACTTTCTGCCATAAGGGGCAGGGAACTGGGCTATGAATTTCCGTTTTTTCTATAGTGTGATCGATTGGATTGAAGTAAATTTAAAAGGCATGAGGAAAATTTAAAGAGAGAGAAAAAAAGTTCTTAAATCTTCTTACGAGGCTGGTGGCGCACACGTCACCGCCCCGTTACAAAGGGGACGCTCATAGCATCCATCCATCCATCCATCCTAGCTTTACATATATAGGGATCTTAACTGCAGAGGAACGGAAGTAGGGTGGCTAGAATGGGAGGTGTGAGCAACGGGCCAACGGCGGCGCAAACGTGACCCCAAAGCGCACCGATGCCGCAAGGGGCGCTGTAGGCATGAGCGTGGTAGGGAGCCTACAGAGCGCGGGGAATGGAGCAGACGACGCACTGCGAAGCGCTCCTCGCACACTAACTTCCAGTTTATAACCGTAAATGTGTGTGTGTGTGTGTGTGTGTGTGTGTGTGTTGTTCTTGTTTTCCTTAGCGAGTTTGCCAATGTACAGCTCAGTCTGACCGCGCAGTTTGTTCTTCGGTGGTGTCCATTAAAGCACTTGCACTAGACGGAATCAGGGCGATATGTGATACACATACTAAGGAAAACTGCATATATGCATGTGATAAAGCCTCTCACTAATTAAGACTTCCTCTCAAACTAATTAAGACCTCTCCAAGCAGCTTAAATGTAGCTTTCTTGGGAAAACATTCAGCTCAGAAATGTTGTACACATGTGTCAGTTGTTAAGTCGGTCCACTTGATGATGCTCTCGTTCTTGATCGTGTCCCCGCCAGCGTTCTCGTAGTTATTTACTAATAGGTGGCTTTTTTTGAGGGGGGGGGGGTTCGGATGTTAAATTTTATCGTAAATCTCCCAGTCACCCTTCCCAGAGCCGTAAATATGCTCTTGGCAGTGTTTTCTATATTTGGGCGTTTATATGTAATATTCACTTTTCTACTTTTTATTCGGTGCCTGTGATACTTTTGCGGCTCAGCAACGACATTTACTTGTCCTGTATAAACGTACACCATCTTGCCTTCTAATTAAGTACTGATTTTATATCGTGCAGAAACGGCGCATACCTCAAAACCCACCATTTCGGCAGTTCTTGACAGTGGGCACACAGCCGTTCCTTTTGTTTCACGACGTTCCTTTTGTTTCATGACTGCAAACAGTGAAACAATAAATATGGCCGTGGCATCGTTTATTCACAATTGGGGGGGGGGGGAACTGACGGGAATATTCGACAATAATACGCAATAAGGTTTCAGTGTTCGCTCGGGCGACAACGCCCGAGGTGGCCGCATATACAACGAACTTCGAGAGCTTTGCGTGCATGTTTTCTACAAATAATATCTCGCTCTCCCTGTCCTTATCTTTTAATTCCTCTTGCCCTCTCCCTCCATCTTCTGTCATCTATGAGAGCAGTTACTGCGGTCTCCAGTATATATTTCCTCGAATGAGAAGTTCTCCTGCAACACCTTGTCAGCCCTTGGGATTGCCCGAGCCCATTCGGCAAACGCTTCATTGATTGATTGATTTATTTATTTATTCATTTATTTCTGACGTTTTACGTCCCGAAACCATGCTATGATTATGGGAGACGCTGAAGTAGAGGGCCCTGGAAATTTTAACCACCTGGGGTTTTTTAACCATTACTGACATCGCATAGCACACGGGCCTCAACTTTTCGCCTCCATTGAAATTCCTTCTTTGAAAACGCTTCTTTGAAAACGCTTCTTTGCAGGCAGGGGCACGGAAGAGAGAAGCTTTTTCCAGTGCTTTTCTGTGCGCTGTGTCGCAACCTGGCACGGAGCAGTACCGTTCAGTCTTCTGTTTCGCTGTCGACTACATCTCGCCGTCAAACAGTCAAAAACTGCCGACGAGACCAGCTCACAGCGGCGGTAGCGTTGGCGAGGCCGGTGCTACCGGCGCGGCCGCAGCTACCCGCTACCCCGCAGGAAGCGGCAGCGCCACATTCCCCCTGGTGGCATCGGTGCGAGGAGGGGTCACGCGCGCCCGTAGGCAAGTGCCGCCGTTATTCACACCTCCCCATTCTAGCCACCCTAACGGAAGCGCCGGCAGGGGGAGGACATATTGCGAGTTGCGCGTCCACGCTTTCAGGTGGCGCCACCATCGAGGCGACGACAGCGCACCGCCGGCGGCAGCAGGTGAAACGCCATTTCAAATTGATCCGCATAAAAAAAGAGTTGCCATTTTATTTAAGTCACAGAAACCGTATTGAGCACGAACGCTCAAAACTATTAAATAATGAAGCTTCTTGAATGGATGGTGACGAGGGAAAGCTGGCAGTGAGTACCAGCACTCGCGCGCGCACCATTCGACGCCTGTGAAAGTTACGCGGTTATATTCAAATCAAGCTGAAAGATAATGGTACTGTGAACAGTCATACGACACCATTGTAAAAGTGCAGGGCGCAAAGTGGTATACTCTGTTGACACGGATTCGTGCAGTTCTATGTATATTTTCCCTCAGCGGTGGACAGCTGTGCTCCGGATATCTGTAGTGGGGCTGCCCCACTACAGGTATCTTTTTGCGTACCAGCGATTATGAACGATACTCGCCAGTGCATCTCGTAAAACACTACTCACTTGTCCCTCATTTCATGTAAACATCGATGTCATTACAATAAAGCAGTTTACTTGCCGTTAGTTTCTATGATCAATGTTGTGGCTCTACTCGTCCTTACTGCAGCGGTAACCTTCCAAGGAAGTATCCAAGATGCTTCTAAGTGTCTAATATGGAAACGGGATGCAATAACATTATGCAAGCGAGAGAAATTTTGGCGGTGCCTGCCTGTAGCGACCGAGGGAGCACCCGCGGTACAGTAGCAGACGACGACGGCATATCATCTGATTTTGCCGGTGGCCAGCCGCCATTTTGACGCTTCGAAAGCGCCCTTGCAGTTCTAAAACTTGAATTGCGAGCGTAAAATAACCAAAACTGTTCAAAGTGCTGGCAAAACAACATCTTTATTTGTTAGTGCGTGTTCCTGCCTTCAACAGCCAGACGGCGCTACGATCGCTTCCAAAATAGAAACCTCCTCTCTCGTTTGCTTCGTAGATTGAAAATGAAGTTAGTTGAGAAAGCACTTGGCCGCTGTCGTACGTTCGGCTAAACGCAAGAGGGCGCTGCGGTTATAAGCGACCCTGGGGGGGGGGGAGAGAGAGAGAGTTTGAGAGAAGTAATGAGGAAAGTGCCAGTAAATACGACGGTAGAATGTATTTAAAAGCAAGTGGCGTGCTTCTTTTTCTGAACGTGTCAAAATATGCAGCACATTATCAGTGAGTACGTGCACGTGCTCGACGTGTGTTTATGTGCGTGGTGTAGGCAACATGGCATGAGACAGGTTCACGTTTACGACGCAGTTATGAGTTGTTGTGCAATATAAAAATTAACACCATCTTCCCAAAGGGAACCCTGGTGGGATGCGAAGCAGCAGCATTGCGCACGGGTGGCGTCACGGGTTGAACGGCGCTAACGCGGGTGCTTCGCATCCAATCAGGGTTCCCTTTGGGAAGATGGTGTGAATTTTTTGTCGGTCGCGGTAGCGGAGCGAGCGGTGGTAGCGGCACGTGTTGCGGGCGAACGGACGAGGCGGCAGCTGCGGCGAGCGCGCGGCAGGCGAGGGAGAGAGTGACGTCAGCGCGCACTGCGAGGGGAGCGTGACGTCAACGCGCAGCTGCGGCGTGACCTAAGGTCTATTCGATTCAGCCAAGGTTCCCTGCACCTTCTGCACCTTTTTGCGGTGCGCTGCACCACCGTCCTCGATTCCTCACGGTACAGCGGCGCCCGCTGCACCTCCGTCCTTGATTGTGGCGGGGTGCAGCTAAGGTGCCGCCGCGGTGCCGTGCACCTTTGAACCTCCCAGCTTGTGGGTGCAGCGTCGTGGTGCAGCCTCGTTAGCCCGTCAGGCGACGCGTGCAGACGACGGCGTCAGCTAGTCTAATGGAGATGGTTAGGACGTACGCCGCGGCGAAATCACAGCAATTAATTCTGTGAAAGTGATAAATGTTCGACATTTTTCTCTGAACGCGGTTTGTTTGCTCGTTCACTTTTTCTTTTTACAAATGGTAGGATGCAGATTGTATGCACTGATCGCGTCGTTCGTGTCGCCAAATATGTGGATGCGTATAATATAAATATCACGTCTTGTTTCGCACGGCCGCGCGCAGGTTTTGTTGTAGCATATCACCATGCACAGTTGCAGCGAGCACAAACAGGCTACTAGAAACAAAAACTCGTCGAGCTGGCCCTGCCGCAGACGACAGGCCTCTACCTCAACGTTCGATTCACACATTTGGGCGGCGGCGGACGGAGCTCCATCTGCACCGCGAAAACGGGTGCCGGGAACTGCTCCACCGGGTGTCGACACCACCTGCACCTTTTTGTGCGCGGTTCCGTGCACCTTTTATGAATCGAACGGACCTCTACTTGGCACCGCTCCAACACCTGCGGCGAGGGCAGCGCGTTGCCCTCGCCGTACGGACGCACAAAGGGCGTTACACAGGCTAGTCAAAGAGCTGCTTCGCATAAATATACAGCGTCATAAAATTGGCCTGTAGAACAATGAAGTAAGCAAAGCGCTCGCACCGGTAAAACCCATCCCCGCCAGCGAGTAGCACACGACGCGAGAGCCCAGCACAGAGAACACCCAGCGTTCGCTTGCCGATGTGCTTCCGCTGACGGTCTTGATCGCAGCGCCCCCGCGCGCCGTGCAAATTCAGCTTCTACCGCGCTAAGCGATGGCAAACACGGCGCGCAACTAGCTTTTTAAAGGTCGGGCGAACGCCATCTTGGTTGTCCACCCCACGTGACCAGGGCGCGCAACGCGCGCGGCGTCTGCTCGTCCTCGCGCGATCATGCTTGAATCTGCCGACAGCGCTGCATGTTTTGGGATGCAACAAAAGCACGTACAACAACGGAAAGATGGAGTTTTTGCTTCCGCGAGGAAAGCGAAATGCCAAACGTCGAGATGTGTGGCTCCAGCGCATCGGACGGCTATGTCGCACTCACGCCGAGGAAACGGCGGAGACAATGGCCGCTGATCGACGGTTCCCGCGAAGTCGAGCGCGTGCTCTGCGGGCGAAGCTGGCCCTCATAGCCTTTCCTACGGCCCTACCAGCCGCCAAACTCGCGGCTTACGCAGTGCTGTTGTCGGTGCGCCCCGTGCAGCGGTGCTGCCGCGTGTTTTCGCAAGGCCTTTTAGTTTCGCGTAGGCAGTTTCTCGGTGGACACTCTCTAGAGGCGCTGCTGCTGCGGCTAGGAGAGGAGGCAGAGGCGAAGGTGCGCACTTGGCACTACTTTAGTTTTTTTCAGGCACTTTATTCCAAAAAATAGTCCCCATTGGTTCTGTGGAAATGTCCTCCCCCTGGCGCCGGCAAGCGGACCCGGAGGCGGCGAGGGCTCGCGAAGCTGAATCGAGAGATGTGTGCGATTCATTACGGACCATAAGGCCGTTATACCAGTAGCGCACCCAGGATCTCCGCCAGGGGGGGGTTCAATTTTTCACGAAGGGCCGGACATGCGATTACACAGTTGCGTGTGTAAAAAGGTAAATAAAATGCCAAATAATAGTAACATCAATGATGATGATTATTATTAGCGCCACATTCTTCTAGGACATAGGAGCAGTTACGGAGTGGGAGGGGGGTTAGGTCGGCCTCAAGGGGGGTTACAACCCCCCCCCCCCCGTCGGTGCGCCACTGCGTTATACTCAAGGGGAAACGTCCTCCGGAGCTTAAGGTCATCTACGATGATGAATAAAGAGCAACTTTACAGAGCTCCCATAGCTGCTTCGCATACAACTAGGGTTCCCTTACGGGGAGATGTGTGCGATTTTTTTTCAATCGAGAAACTCGCTAGCAGACGCTACCTGCGTCACTGTTGTCTCTCGCGGGCGAGGGCGCGTTCGCGTTCCTTGCGAGCTGGTAAAGCGTTCATCGCAGCGTTTCCATAGTCAACGCGCGCCGTTCGCTCTCTCACGACAGCACACGACACTGTCTGGGTGCACAGCCTCCGGGATCGGCCTACACATGCACGCACCCCGTCTGATTGCACTGCCTCCAGGATGGGCCTCCACACACACGCTAGGTAAGGTCCTTAGATAAAATGTTTTCAAGGTAGCGACACCCTCCCTTTTCCTCCTCGCTTATTTGCCTCTAGCTCCCCCAAGAAGCTTCAAAGCGTGCATAAAAAAAAGGCAATGTTTCGTTTCAGTTATTGCTAATGGAAGCAATTTTACTTTTATAGAAGGAAGTGAGATATAGTATAAACGGTTACTTAGTTGAATATAAACGGTACACCATAAAAAGAAGCATGATGTGTGTTGCCCAAATGGCAACGTTGTACAAGTGCTATATGTTTCACACCACTAGCCATGACGTCTCGCATCATACATTGTAGTTCGTCCAGTTACTTAGTTGAATATAAACGGTACACCATAAAAAGAAGCATGATGTATGTTGCCCAAATGGCAACGTTGTACAAGTGCTATGTTTCACACCACTAGCCATGGCGTCTCGCATCATACATTGTAGTTTGTCCAGTTCTCTAAATGTGCTGTTTTGCTCGTACATATGATGTGGCACAACGTGCAGCAGCTTGTTGTCACGAGTAATCATAGCCGGCTTTTGTACAGACGAGGGAAAACCCCGGCCAGACGGGAACGAACGCTTAGCTAGGAGCACTGCGATGAAAGTTTTTCTGAAAACTTACAACCGTTTTCGCAATCGTGATGCCAGGGTGTTCCCAAAAGTGCGTTCATTAAGTACTGCTGCTCTATTCAACCGTACGTACGTACTCACATATATTTGCAACAACGGGCCCGCAATGCACGCTCGTTGCCTAGTGTTTCAACAAAAGCCGACAAATTAACTGTCAACGGCGCTGCACAGACGCGTGAAATGTGCCATAACCACACTTCACAGCGTGCTCCATTTCGAACACCACGAGGTGTTGAAGAGAGCATAACCATCTTCCGTTTTGCGACTGCAGCCGACATCAAAGCAATCCGGCATTCTTAAAAACACTATCGAGCAGCGATCAACATGCACCGAGAAGCAAGCTTGGCCAACATGGCGCCAACTGGAACGCATCTCTTGTACAGCGTATGTCTTGGCTAGGATTTCGTCTTTGGCCACATTCACAATCCGACCGGGACCATATGCGCATGCGCACTAGTTATGAACCTTTTGCAGAAAAATAATTGCCACCACAAACCACTAACAATGTCACGAACAAGGAATCCACCAATCACAGACGCGGATGACAGAAAAAAAAAGTAAGATACGCGTGAGAGCGAGGAGGACGGCGCAGAGAATGAGTGTTGCTACCTTGAGACTTTTTTATCTAGGGGCCTTAATGATGGACGGATATTAGGAGCGTCCCCTTTATAACGGGGCGGTAGCCCGCGGGCCACCAAGCGCTACCTTTATTTTTTCCTCTACAAACGTTTCTTTTCCCGAATCACACATATTTTCATAACTGATTTTTCTCCTCGCCTACGTATTTTATCTATTATCGTTCCGCTGTGTAGTAATCTTAACCGAAGTACCTTGCGTTTCTGTTTGCTCCATACCTTTTGATGGATGCTATGAGCGTCCCATTGTAACGGGTTTGGATGGATGGATATTAGGAGCGTCCCCTTTATAACGGGGCGGTGGCCGGGCCACCAAGCTCTAGCTTTATTTCTTTTTCGTTTACAACCATTTCTTTTCTCGAATTACACATATTTTCACAACTAATTTTTTTCCTCGTCTATTTATTTTATCTATTATCGTTCTGCTGTGATGTAACAATCTTACCCGAACTACCTTGCGCTTTTGTTTGCTCCATACTTTTGCGCCACCAATGCTCTAAGCGCCTTTTACTTATATCTATCGCCGGCATGTTCAGCTTTCCCCTGTTACTCCTGAAACCCATGGCCTCCTGTAGGGTAGTGTCCACAGCTACACCTGGGTGGACATCTGTACATTCAATCAAAATATGGTCTGTCGTTTCCCTAGCTTTTCCACAGCACGTACATGTATCCCCTTCTTTATCGAATTTCGCTCTGTAACTTCGGGTTCTCAGGCAACCGGACCTTGCCTCAAACAGTAAAGCGCTTCCCTTTGAATTATCGTAAAATTTTTCTCTCTTGATTTCGTCTTTCCTTTTTCGGTAGTTGTTCAATGCCGGTTTCTTCTCCATTCTTGCTATCCAATCCGAGTTCTCCGCCGCTCTGACCATCCTCTCAACGCTCTTTTTCGTCCCATCCGTTTCGTTACTGGATGTATACTATACTGGTAAGCTTCCTAGTTCTCTTCCTCCATTGTGAATCAACGTTCTTCCTATACAAATACCTGAATACTTTCGCTGCCCATCTACCTTCTTTCATATTCCTTAATCTCTGTTCGTACCTAATTTTACTCTGAGCTTCCCTTCCCTCAAAGTCAGACCATCCCATATCCCCTTTAACAGCCTCATTTGTGGTCTTCCCATGGGCGCCCAGTGCGAGACGTCCGACCGTCCTCTGATTCACGTCCAGCCCTGATTGTACCTCTGACCTCATGCACACCACTGAGTTTCCGAATGTAAGTGCTGGCACCATTACACCTATCCACAAACCTCGAATTACCTCGTACCTGTTGTAACCCCACAGCACTCTATGCTTCATTATTGCAGAGTTCCTCTTTCCTTTAAAGGGGTCCTGAACCACCGCTCGGGCTTGGTTTTGAAAACGGCTGGGTGTGTATTGAATGCCTCTCAGAAATTCACAGCCGAAAGAATTTTTAAAAGCGGTTTGTTAGGAGCGAAGATATTGCGACTGGAAAACTTCCCTTTCCAGTCCTGTTTCAACTCTGCGGAATAGAGGGTACAGAGCTCCTTAGGGCGGCGTCGAAGGAGGTGCCCGGCCCACCGCTTTACGTCATCAGACTTCAGCGACGTGTCAGTGGCTGACGAAAAGCGCGCGACTACCGGGGGCTGTTTAGGGTCTGTTTCTTCGCAGCGCGCTTGCGGCCGCCTGCTCGCTTCGCGCCTGGGCTCGGTCGCCTGCCCTCGCGATCACCGCATTCCTTTTTTTTTTTTCGATCCTCCGAAGCTTTGTTTTCGTTCATCACATACGTTTAGGCTCCCAGGTGTGAGCGTTTACTTTGTCAGTGCGCTGCGTGTCGTCGATATTGCGCATAACGCGGCGTCAGGACAAACAGCGCAACTGCCAACGCTGCTCCACTTTGTCCTGCATAACCCCAAGTTAGTTAATTGTTGATTAGTGATTGTAGACGGGATAATCATGCTGCCGGGCTCGAACGTGACTACTATGACTCGGAAGGAAGACCTTCACAACTCGGACCCTTGCCGACAGGTTAATGTGGAATAAGGTGCGTTGACATGCGGTAAGATGGATGGATTAATTTAATGTGTCAATACACTAGTTCAATTTTAACAGTGAAGCTGTTTAAGCTATTGGTGAAACTGGCAAATCTGCCGAAAACTCCGCTATGTTATGTAATGCTAGCATAACACTACCACGCTGTACTAAAGACAAAGCTCCGTAGGACGAGTTAGGTAAGGCTAAGTCTCATTCAATGGAGCCTAATTAGGATTCCTAGGACTAGTTAGGTAAGGCTAAGTCTTATTCAAGAGAGCCTAATTAGGAATAATTAATTGAGGCCTAGTTCAGACAGGACTAATCCAACTAAGCCAAACCAAGCCAAACTGAACTAATTCAACCTGAATTGAGCTATTCAAGTAAGTCACACATAATTAAGCGGATACTAATGATTTATAATTAATTAAGCCACGATACTAATAGACCATGTCTAATTAAGGTAAATCTAATTATGCGAAGCCTAATTTCGCTGATATGAACAAATCTAGTGTAAGCAAGCTTCTAATTAGACCTTGTTTAATTAATTAGTACTAATTAAATCACGCATAGCTAGGTTATGACTAGTTAAGTCAAACCTAAGCTAGCACTTATTAATCAAAGGTAAAATATGCTAAGACTTCAAGGTCAAGCCTCATTAAGTTGAGACTAAACATTTCAGGACTAATTAGGCTAACACTGATTAAATCAGGCCTACTTCAGGTAGTATTCATCAAGCGATATCTAATTAAGATAATATGTCAAGGAACAGCGTAACTAGGCCTGTACTAATTAGGCCATGTATAATTAAGATATGACTAATTACCGCAAGCATAATTATATCATGAGTAACGAATACCAGCGTATTAAACAATGTAGCATTAGGTATAAGTTAATTAGATCGAGTCTAATTAGTGTAACACTAATTAGGCCCTGGCTAATTAAGTTAAGACTAAGTCAAGTCTCAATAAGCTCAGATTATTAAGTTACGCCAAATTAAGCCAAACATTACAGTTGTAATGATTTCATTCGAATTTACCTTAGTCAACCCTAATCTGCTGTAATCCTTAATTCACCCTAATTAAGTCTAGTGTAATCCGCTCTATAAGATGCCATAGTCCACCTTAATGCACCTCCGTCTGTCTTAATCCACCCTAATGCACCTTAATGAGCTCTAATCCACTCAAGCACACCGTAATCAGACCTCGTCCTTTAATCTACCTTGTAGAAGAAATATTTTGGGTTCGACTCCAGCCATGTTATTGAGTACGAGTACTAGAAGGTGGCGCATTGGAGTACCATAGGGAATAAACCCATGTACAATCACTGATGAATTAAAGTTTGGGATTAATTTGTAATGTATTACGGGCTGCAAGCATGCATTTGTTGGCTTCTTGGAAAACTATATTTATGGTGACTTTTGCACCGCACCGTTCGCGTCCACGCCAAGGTAGTTTACGGACGCCTTCCAATGGCATCTATGAGGCTTGCGCATTAACAAATATATTATTACATATTTCCAGCAACTATTTTGCCTATAGAGGTGCTCACAACGCAAGGAAAAGCGAGCGCACGGCACGCACGGCACGCACGCGCTTACGGTTTTAAAAAAGGCGCGCTGCGAAGGGCCCGCACACAGCCGAGGCGGGCGTGTCTGCCATCGGCCAATAGCAGCGACGCTCCTTGTAAATGCTCTATGACGAAATAGAGCATATTCAAAGAGCGTGAGGAGAAGCCGCTTTTTGAGTTGAGGGCTCCTGAAGAAGTGGAAGCTTTGTGCTCCGCTTGTGAACGCTACGCTTCGCGGATGACTACAGCATTTGGCTGAGATGTTCATTGCAGCGTAGGCAAGCCCTAGAATATGTTTTTTCACCAAGCCCGGAGGGTGGTTCAGGACCCCTTTAATGCAAAATAAAGCCACTCCTAGGAAAGTAGCGCCAACCACTTCTCTCCTCCGCCTAAATTCTCCGCCTCCCTCTCCCGCCCGTCGCGGCCTCGACAGTGTCGCCGCCTATGTGGGACCTGCCACAGCAGACGACGGCTGACGCGCTATCGGTAGAAATACGCGGAAAAGTTCGTTGGAGCCCTGCGGAGCAGTTCTTGGGTCCGGAATTTGCTTAGTCAGTCAGTAAATAGCGTTGATAATGTTGTGTTTAAATTGCGCAAAAAAAAATTAAAATGTGCAATTATTTAAGACGTAAAAGGTCCGCTCGTACAGGGCTTGTGTTGGTAAAGCACGGCGCATGCACGAGGTGTAAACAACAGCGACTTAGCGCGTGATTACGAAGGTTCTAGGTTTCCAGTGCATGAATTTATGTGAACGTTCTAATTCCTAAGTTCAATTACGCACATGCAGAATACCTTCGCTCGGCTGGAGTGTAAAATATTCCAGCCGTCTCAGCTGAAGAATGTTTATCAAATAGGTAGCTTCTTCGCGCTGTTTGGATGATGCACGAGCGCTGGAGCGTTCAAAGTGCACATTAGACGCTACCCAGATGACCTCTGTTACCCGCAAACATCTGCTACGACCTCCCTAATAGCGAGATCATTTTAAGACGTTAACAAGGTTAAACACAACACGCTAAATCAACACATGCGGGAGTACGTTGACGCTGAACGACTGCATTCTGTGCTAACTTCTGGTCGACCTCAACACATGACCTTAAAGGGGCACTGGCACCAAAATTTCGCTGCTAAGATAGCCTGCGAGATCGATTTTCGTGGACATACAGATGTCGTCTACCAAATCTCAATGACGAACACAGCTCCGAAGATAATTTAAATGAATATTGAAGTTGGCATGCGCAATCGAGCGCTAGACGCCGTACATCGCGACATCGACAGCAGCAAAGGTGACCTGAAGGGGACCCCCAACTTCCGCGACGTCACCACGGCAGCCGAGCTCCGACCGTAGAGTCTATTATCTCTATGGCTCCGACAGTGCAGCTAGCAATGATGACGTCATAGCCGCCATTGCTTATTCGCTGCGGCTGCGTTAGTAGACTGCCGGCGACGCCAGACCTCAAGAAAATAGTTGCCACCCAACAACGATGACAGCAACAGCGACAACAACGCGCAGGACGTGCGACAGGCGAAAGAAAACGAGCACGCGGCGGTTGTCGTGCGGAAGTGCGTCACAGTTATGTGTGCTCACGTGTCCGAACTCGTCTACTCCATCGCGAGCGCTAGATGGCGCCTGTTTCACCGGGCGCCTCGTCGTTTTTTGAGCTCTCCCAAACCAAAACTGAAACTAGTGGGTAATAAACATGCCGTAAATAATTATCTGACGCGCGCTGGAGCAAATGATGTGCCGTGTTATGGCTAACAGGTCCCCAGCTACGTATTGCAGCGAAAAAACAGCAGACGCAAATTTTGGTGTCAGTGCCCCTTTAATAAAGTTGATTTGAAGTCACAGGCCAGCGGAAGATGCGAGCACTGTCGACGCCATAAAACAAAGTGAACCCATTCTAAGAAAAGTCAACTTCAGCGTGTTAAAACCACGCACAGCATCGCCAGGCCAGCTGCACGCACCTTCGGCACCGCACTACCTATTGATTTGATTGATTGATTTGTGGGGTTTAACGTCCCAAAACCAGCTCTGATTATGAGAGACGCCGTAGTGGAGGTCTCCGGAAATTTCGACCACCTGGGGTTCCTTAACGTGCACTGATATCGCACAGCACACGGGCCTCAACATTTCGCCTCCATCGAAATGGAGCCGCCGAGGCCGGTATTCGATCCCTCGACCCTCGGATCAGCAGCCAAGCACACATAGCCACCATAGCCACCGTGGCGGGGCCGCATGCACTACCTATGAAGAAAAGAGAGAGTGCATCAGCTGAAGCCTACTAAAGAACCATGCACAGCACAGGGTCACGAAACGTACGTTATAGGGTCATGAAATGTGGGACTTACTTTACAAAGCCTTGCGCTTTTTGCAACCTCCTTGAAGACAGTACGACCGATCCTGTCAATTTAGACATTTCTTCTTTGTAGGTCGCGTTTGTCGGAATGCAAACAAAAAAAAAACTTTAAAAAAAGCCTTTTTCGTAATCTTGCCGCTTGCGACAAGCGAGTGCGCAGCAGCATGGCCATAGAATACAGGTGTCCTCCTTAATACTGTAGCGAAACGTTGGGGCCGTTAATGTTAGACGCATCGGAAGGTCAGGAAGACGAAGAGGCGTAGGAGCCACTCCGCGCAGGCAAGCGATGAGGAGTCGACACAGTGAATTGGGAGAGCACTCATTGGGGGGTTTATTTAGCTAAGACATCTTGAAGTTAGAAAACACACAGGGCAAAAATTATACAACATAGAAAATGGTATCATACCCCGTCGGCCTGCCGAACTGGTCCCCGGTGGTTTCGAGCGTCATGGTCCCCTAGTCCGCTCTCCAAAAAAGGCCAGTGTCGCCGCTTAAATAGCACTTTTCAGCATCCACGGCAACACGAACCTCTCGGAGCACCACTGCCTCCCACCAATAGAAAAACGGCTTATACGGACCACTCAGGCAGGTCGAAGGTAACGATTCTCCACGAGCTTTTATGATCGCGTGCATCCGGCCTCGCCACAAAACTAATACAAACAACGCTTTCCAGAAACTGGCCGCGACGCGCACACATGGTCTTCATTTTCTGTGTCACGTCGTCAAGAAGACTCCCTGCGGTGCGCAGGCTCGTTTAGGGAACGGAGGGACTAACCCGACGCACCTGCCTTTCGCCGGCTCGTTTGCTCGAGCGCTCTTCTAGGAAAGCAGTCGAAAAAAAAAAAGAACAAGAAAACATTCTACGCGACGCGGTCTTCGCGACAATACGTTCCTCCTAACATTGTAACCCAATAACACACGTACTCAATCAATCCGTTCGCGACAGCACCGTCGTCGCGCAGGTCCGAAAATGGCGACCGGAGTGCGGTGGAAAGAAAAAAAAATAGAGAAAAAATACAAGATGCGCTCGTCTTCTTCCACGTGACGCGAATCAGCCAATGTGAGAGCGGAGGAGGTCGGGGCGCAGGAGGTGGCGGGGAGCAAACGCCTGGGAGAGCGCGGTGGCGAAAAGGACAATGAATAGGGCTACTTTTAAAAATAGAGGGGCTTTAATGCAAAAGGCGGATTGCTCGCGTCATGTCACGTGTCAAAAGTGGGCGGAGTCTCGACGGTGCGCCGCGCCTACCCTCTCCTCGGCAGAGAAGGGCGGGAGGCCGACCGAAAAAACTAAACCGACGCAAGCGGCCGCTTAAACCGGTGTAACTTCTTTATTAGAGAGTTTTAGCAGCGCCGGTTTACCGATACGGCAGTGACGGTAACACCGTACCGTCATGGTCGGCACGCGGCTATTTTAGTCGGAAAGACCTGCACTAGTTGCTCGGTGAGTACGGAAACGTCGTCGAATGATAAAACTTGCTGGTGAAGCCCTCAGAAGCTTAATTTTCCACGTGCCAACCACGACGGTACGGCATTACCGTACTTACGTTTCTTCTTTACGTTTGTGGATACCGGTTTACCGTGCGTGTTTACGGTGGAAGTAGAACTGCTAGCGCCATCTATTCGCGCTTTGCTTAACTACAATGCATTCGATTTTCTTTTTAGTAGCGCGAGTGTTTGCTTCGAAAGAGGTAATGAAAGTACTCATAGTCAATTATTCTCTCACGTCCAACGCTTTATACTAGGAGTCAAGCAAAACGGGCAAGCAACAATAATGTTAGCTTTTTGTGTACCTGGTTATGTTCCGCATCATCAGGTGTCGCCACCAGCGCTGTCGGTCACGTACACTTTCCCGTTAAACCGGTATTCGTAAACGTGAAGAAGTTTACGGACAAACTAAAACTCTCTGTTATTGCACCTATTCGCAAAATTCTTGCGGGAGCATATTCACATCGCACAGGAGCGCAGTTATACCTTTAAAACAAATTTTGGACCTCGGGGTTGTTTAGGGGCCATTTAAACGCTGGTGTCACTTGCATATTTCGGTATAGACGCACGCTTCTCGCGCCAGCCCCAATCCTCGGCCTGCGAGAGCGTCCACGTGGTCGCTCTGTTTGCACGTGCGTGGCGCGCGCGCGCGCTACAGCTCCGCTCTCATCGCCGCAACCACGTGCTTTACCTTTACGGACATCTCGCCCTTCTCCTGTGCCTCGTGCACGTGCAGCGGCGATGGAGAACGAGCTGTGAGGACCCAGTGAGGAGAGAGCCTGCGCACCGTTCTCATTCTGCATGTGGCAGTAGCGCCGCTCTAAATCTAGCTTATCTTTGCGTACTCACTGCTGCAAAAAAGCTCCTCCTTCCTGACATTGATTGCGTGTATTGTCGTCGACCAATGTGCTTTTATTTACTGTTGAGATCATTCGTAACTCATGTCATGTTGCCGTTCCGTTGTATACGTCACTTTCCGAGGTACTCAATTTGTTGAATGAATCAGAAAGATGAAGCATAGAGAAGGAGCCCATGTGACTGCTTGTTGTGTGCCACTTCTCCGTGCTTTGTCTTTTTGACTTATTCGTTTTTTTTTAGCATTATGTACCACCTGACCAAGGTTTCAACCTTACTGTCATGATTTAATTTATATTTTTCTTTGTTGTTTGGCAGGCATCGTGTGGAACATAAATGCTACTAACAACGTAGCTGCCCTCAAAAACGGCCCGCCGGTGAAAATTCCGAACCAGCGAGCACGGGAACGTCCCACGGCGGCTGCCCGCTGCTCTCTCGCCAAGCCAGCTAGCCCCGCCCCTTCGGCACCGCCTGCTGCTCCGCCCACTGCTGCTCCGTCAATCGCGCCTTCGGCGCGCTCTCCCACCGCGCGCGCTCCGACCCTGTCTCCCACCGCTCTCCCACCGAGCGCGCCACCCTGCGAACCAGCAAGCCGCGCCCTACCTGGTCCGCCTGCTCCTCTGCCCGCCGATGAAGACAAGGACGCCTTCATCCACGAACTCCCCACCGGGTTGAGCATTTTGTCGACTTCATCCCGATGGACCATCCCATGCGTGATACGTACCTCGAACTGTTCAACACCGTGTACAACCCTCCGGCGAGTGACTAACTCTCACCGGCGGCGGAAACGCCATTGCTGTCGTGCGGCAGGATGTGCGTGATGTGCAGCTTCTCCCGAAGAACAAAAACCCCCTTCTGCTCTTCCTCCTTTTCCTTCCTCACTTTTCTCTCTCTCTAAGTCCCGATTCCCCTTCCTGTGCCAACCTTTGAGGTGAGACAGTTACGGCGCGGCACTTTTTCTCTTCCTTTTTCTCATAGTAGCCCCTCACACACACAAAATCCTGGCTGTAACATGCGGCAGAGCTCGCAACAACGCAAAGCTTTAAATAACAGGGATTACTACTCACATGTCATACGAAATCATCGATCTATCAAAGGTGGCCACGGCGAAGTAGTCACGGGTAACCAAAGCTCGCTACCTATAGGCTGTCAACGACGCGCGGTCACCAGTACACGCAGAGACTGAGTCTGACTGACAATTCAGAATTGTAAAACCATCGGCGTAACAGCTGACGGTACATGGCTCGGCATGGACCAAACATCAGCGACATGTCAAACGAGCCGCCAACAAATGACCGCCGGACGGCGCCACTATCCGCAAAATCCCTAGAAGCTCTATCCCTAGATGCCTAGAAGCTAGTAAAATAGGTGAGATGTACGACGTTTAGACCAAGGAGGTTCCATTAAACTTCCGGAGTGGAAGTCCCTGCAGTTGCCTACGGGGCCAAGTGAAGCCGGCAGCGGCCACGTTACTAAAGGAAAAAGTACGCGGGCCCGCCATAGACGGCAATGTATTCAGAGAGGTGCTCGATTTGTTTTGCAACCTCACGATGAAACATAGAGACAGAAACCAACTTTATGGCTATGCCAATTACCAACGGCGTTTTCTAGTTGAGAAAAAAATTTGCCGCGTCCGTACTCAGCTGTAGGCGTCGAGGAAAACGAAAGAACACAGCTGGCTGAGAGGTTCTATGCAAATCGTACTTGCTGACTTACTCTGTCTGTTAGTAGAAACTAGGTTTTTGTGATGCGGTGATGCGATATAGCGCAAATACGCGGCACTGTGCGACTGCCAGCTGACGTAAAACGCATTCGTGCCCTTTATTTAAGCATGTATCCAACCCATTGAGTACAGCGCATGATTTCTGCCTGTTGCCTTAACTAATAACCGCACGGTCTTTTTTTTTTTTTCGTATTCCACGTACGTTCTTCCAAATGGTTCGTTGCTCTTAGCGTTTGCGAAGTCTTCTCAGATCCGCGTCTATCAAGACCCGTTGGGTGCGTTCGGAAAACTTTATTTAGTTCTGACTGTAAACGTATACATATAGGAGATTTCTACACGGGGGACACGCGCCGAAAAGCATGCACTGAAGACAGAGGTCGGGTTGTTCGGTGTCACTAGAGCAGAGGTGATCGAGTGGCTGATTTAAGCTTTCCATCCGCGCCTCCGAACACCACATGTTCTCAGTCAGAAGGCTACGCACAGCATTTTTTAATTTTTTCTTCATTTTCGAAACCAGTAACACGGAGAAACACGCCATACGTACGTGCTCGCTGCATTTGCGCATTCGTCAACACGTATATGCATAATAAATTCTGCGTCTATGCTCCGGAAAGATGCCCTTTCTCTAAAGTTCGCATACAAACACTGCAGGGAGAGGGACTATCCAATATGTGCATCAGACGCGTGTTTTAGCAGAACTCGAGCCCGTAGCAAATCATGTATGCACGCATCTGAAAACGAAGCACTAGCAAGTATTTAAAGCTTACAGTTAACTTTGATACCGGTGTAGGGATGTAATATATGGATGCGAACGTTTAAAATTGCCGTATATTTTAGCAAAATGCACTGAAAACGGGCAGCCGTACGTGAAGAAAGTGAGAAAAACTTACACGTAAAATGTTCTTTCGGGCGTCTTCTCAACGCGATTTGTGCAGCCGAAAGCGACGCGCGAAGTCACCGTTGCCTTCTCAGATATTTAGATGCTTAGGAAAAACAGGACACGGTGTTTAAACACCACGAAACAGCGTCGCGCTGCCTACGCGCTCCGCCGTCTGTGTGGTCGTCTGCTAGTCTTTCCTTGAGCAAGATGGCGGCGACGGCTTCACTTTCGGCGGCACGCTTCCACTCCAGAAAAGTAATATATAACCTCCTTGGTTTAGACGCTTGCGTGCTTGCTCACTCTCTAACCCTAGGTATTTATCTCTAGATCAAGGGTATTATAATTATAGTTTCTTAGCATTACTAAGAAACTATAGAGTTTCTTACTGTTATAATATGAAACTCTCATTATAATGTCACTTGTGTATTTGGTGTCTTTGTCATAATCCAGGGAGTTTTGTGACGCCCTGGAAATGTTTCCTGCTGTGGCCTAATGACGATGATTTTTCAATAAATAAACCCAATTAATGATATTTCCATGAGATCAGAGGACATTGAAAGATTTCCGGAGTTGCTATTTAAAGGAGCATCGGTGTCCCGATGAGCCGACAGAGGGCGAATGCAGTGATGACGCGAGATAAGCGTCTGCCACCCACTCGGATGAAAAACGAAACTTTCTCCTGAGTGTTCAGAAAAAAAAAGGGGGGGGGGGAGGTACCTTGAGCGGAGTGTGGATTACAATTGCTCTGAAAAAGAGCCATTTAGCGT
Organism: Hyalomma asiaticum; assembly: GCA_013339685.2. Lineage (NCBI taxonomy): Eukaryota > Metazoa > Arthropoda > Arachnida > Ixodida > Ixodidae > Hyalomma > Hyalomma asiaticum. Next base: position 29,156 of record JABSTT010001858.1, read on the forward strand.
GTTAGCCCCCGGAAAAACATGCTTGTGTACGCATGCCGGGTTCCTTCACCGTGCAATGGTGAAAAGTTGGAAGCTGGGCTTGCTGGTACATTCCAGCCTATGCATGAAGTGCGCCTGTCTTTGAACAGTTGGCCAGAATGCTGCCGTGCTGTTCTATATCAAATGGTAACTTTGGGACCAGAAGTCCTGACGCAAGGTGAACTGAGTAGAAAGATAGTGAAAGTGTATGACCGAAAATACTTGGCCACATATGGGAAGCTGATCATAGTGCAGATGATTGCTAACAACCAGTACAAAAGGGCCCCCGCACGGGAAGTTGATCCACAGGCAGAGCTACCACACGGGACACCTGCCTTTCTATTGCAGGTCATGCAACGGCCATTGCATACGTGCACATGGTCAATCAGAAGTAAACCGCCACCTCGGAAAAGATCACCGATTTATGTCGGCTCTCTGAATTATAGCACTGAACTTAGGGCTGTTATGTACAATTACTCCACAGAAAATGTGAGAACGGCACGTGTAGAAGAGCGGCAGTTGCTGTTAAAGGGACCGACAACTAATTTTTAAAGTACCTAATTGTTACCTGGTTTCTCTATTTGAACAGTGTTGGGTATCGGGTGTCTCAGCTTGCGGCTGCATCTGCGCAGAGCTGATAGTCGAAGCGGACAAGGCGACGGTGAGTTAAGGTAACTTTATATACAGAATAAACAGAGGCGTTACATTTTCGGCACTGGGGCCGACAGCTTATTGGGCTCGCACTGGAAGTGATGACGACCCGGGATTTCTTCAGTCGCTCTCTCTCGTCACTCCGCGGCTTGCTTCTTTCATAGCCCCTTTTGGACCCCTTGCATCAGCCAGTAGGTTGAAGCCTCCAATCAGGAACCGCCGTTGGTTGCTGGCCGGGATCCGACCCGTGGGTGAGAGGGTTTGCCGCGCAGGTGCGTGAGGAATTGCCGTCGATTGCGTCAGGCGCACCGCAAGAGTGGCCGCGGATTGCATCAGACAGTCTGCTGTTGTTGACGCCACTTGCATCAGACGTTCTACCAGCTTGAATACTTTGCCGGAGCAATGAAGGTTGGAGTTGAGAGCCCTGGCATTACAACAGAAAGCTTACCGGTGAGATAATCCGTTTATACAATGACAACGGGGAAATCGCCGTAAATCATTTTTCATTAGGATTTCTTTGGTTATGGAGTCTTAACGCAATACATGTTGCAAAGAGTGGCTGTCAGCTGTCGTCAGTGTATAGTGTACTAGAATTCTAGTACACTATACGGCTGAGTTTGCACCGGGTTCGGCCCCGACAGAGCGCGTGCGCGCAACGCCTGGGAGACGCTGCCCGCATGCACCGCGGTTAAAAGCAGATTTCGGTTGCCGTGAGGGCAGCGACGCTTGTCAGCGTCAACTCCTTTTGCTGCATAGAAAGCGAGTAACGAGACTAGGATATGTTTTTACGTCGACGTGCAGCGATTCATAGACTTCAGGAAGCAGTACCACCAAGGCTTCACGCCAAGCCAGCCAAGCTGCGTCACGTTTCATTTAACCGCAATTTCAGCCGTCGGTCCCTTTAATGAGCTGCTTTCCGCTCCTAACAAAATTAAGAACAAATGGCCCAAAGGAAAAATTGCATTCAGCCTTTTTTAAATGTGAACTAGCCAAATTAACGACACAAAAATTACAATCTAGGGATTTTTTTACAATACAGGGATTTATTAGGCTCAATTTAGGGTAAAAGCAGGGACTTACGTTGGCATCACTGTATGCGACAGAGCAGGCACAGTGGTGTCACAGTTAGCGTATGTTCGTCCGTTTTGCGGGTCCTACGAACGCTAAGGTGCAGCCAGGTATTCTCTGGGGCAGGCGTGCAGCGGAGAAAGATGTGTGGACGAACAACATGGTGCGTATAACTTTCTACTTACGCGCCGAGTGGTTATAAGTTCTCAGTGTTGGTAATCTCTAGCGTTTCCCGCGGAGTGATCGGTCAGATAATTCGCAATGCACGCTTTCGTGTGGCCGACGAGACGATAAACTCAACTATCTGTCCAACGAGACGATAAACTCAGTTATTGATTGCAGAAAGAACATCGCTGGATGAAAATTTCGGCCGTTAATCTTAAAGGCGTTAAATATCCTTTGTATTGCGTGATGCCAATGGACGAATTGGCGGGAAGTACGATTGCGCCAGTGCGGGCGATAAATAAGGCAGCTGCATAAAAGAGAAGGCGGCGTACGTGCAAATGTGTTGCACGTGTATTAATCGTACACGTATTTGTTGAGGGCTGTCGGTTATCGTGTTGTATATCCGTGTACCGCATTGTGTTTTGCGACGCCATCGCACAGAAGCGCAGGTCTCCGCGTTCGAAAATTCGAGAAGCCTAACCGCCATATTTGCTGCTTGATTTTGAAACCGAAATGAAATCTTTCTGCGCAAGTAACTCTAATATTAAAAATCGAGTTAAGTGAAGAGCGTGCCTTTTCTTTTTACCAAGCTGACGTGCCCGAAATCGTATCATGCAGTCATACAGTAGTCTGGATGGATCAGTTGATTATTTGTCCGCGGGCGTTAGTAAGTTAATTTTGCGCGGACCGAGTTCATGTTTCTGGTAACATTTTGGAAACTTTTCTGTTTTAAGGTCTGAGGCAAAAAAAGTAAAATTCAAAATAATCTGTTAATGGTGGCTAATTAAAGGTTTAATTACTTTGCAGAAAGCACTGCATTTTATGAATCGTAGCAAGGGGTGGCTGTCGTTGCAGTGGTACAGCGGTTAGCTGGTTGCTGACCTGAAAGTTGCAGGTGCAGTCGCAGTTTGATGGAGGCAAAATGCTGGACGGCCGTGCACTGTGCTGTGTGAATAGTGCACGTCAGAAGAACCCCAGGCGGCCTAAATTTCTGCATCCAACCACTGTGGCATTGCCTTAAAATCATAGGCACGTAGCCCCAACAATTGTCATTATCAATTTTGGCAAGGGAGTTTGCTAGGCAAATTCTCCCTGAACAAATTTACAAACATCCATTCCCCCATCCAGGCTTCGGACAAAATACATGGTCATTCCTCGTACATTTGTTATTCAGTGCACAAAGCTGCATTTCATTGCGAAAATAGCTAGAACAACAGGGCAAGTTTTACTGAAAGTTTGATGGCACTTGTAGAAATGTGTGCCAATCACAGACTTCATTCCTGGAGAAGATGCCATGCAAACTTGCCAGCTAGAATTTGTTAGCTGCTGTATATCACCATCAACCATTATTATGAACGCTACAGGAAGCCGTTTCCCATTGTGTAAGCTGATTAAATTTTTTGCCTGCAATGCAATGAAAGAAATTAATAGTTAATGTTAGTCAACTGTAAATCAATGTGATTTTAACATTTCTGGATGTTCACCGCACCTGACAGTTAACCTTTTGGGAAAAAATTGTTTTCTTTGGAAACTCCACGTGTAAGGATTTTTGGAAGTGTTACCAGGCATTTTAGCCTGGTTTCTAGCGAGAAATACAGATGAACAGGAGCTTTGATTGTGTACTTGATGTCAATAAGCAGGAATGGAAGAAAGCGGAAAGGGAAGAATAAGAGAGCATGCTGCAGAGACTAGCTTAAGCTACCACTGGGCTGTATGCTTGGTTTAGAAATCTTTAGAAGAAATAGTGGACGAAGGGCCTTGTAGTCGTGATTGAGAGTATGTGCCACATTATAGAAAGCTTATAGCAACTGAGGGTATAGTGAGTTTTTTATTGTAAAAAGGACGGCAGTTGTTTCAGTTCAATTCTGAGGTGACAAAACATTTACAATTATGATAAAGTAGACTTACTTAGTAAAATGAAGATGCTGGGATATTTCCTTGAATAAATTTAGAATGACAGCCGGATTAAATCAGCCTTGTACTTAAAAGGTGTGCTCTTGAAACAATTATAAACTAGCTACATGTGCAAACTGCTGGTTTGCAGTGCAAATGGAGAAGTTTCACCTTCACTCATGAACACCGGTCATTATTGACCTTTACTTGTAATACAGTTCCTTCTCTGGTAGTGTGGATGAGAAAGGTATGAAATGTCTCTCCTCTTTTTTGGGAGCCATATTTACATGGAAAGATTTGTGGTCACTGGCATGTTGTGCGATGTCAAAAATTTCCCTTGTGGCGCTGATTCGTTTGAGACTGCTTTCCATCACAGGGAGAAAGTTATCACTTGTTGCAAGTGAAACAGAATGATGCGTTAGCAAAGGAAGGAAGAAAGGGAAGGTGTCCAGCCACGGCTGCCATGGTATGCCGTGGGCCTGCTTGTGAGACTGCAGTGTCGTGCACACTAGCAGTGTTGCAACACTGCTGACATTCCAGCACAGCCATATAAGATGCTTGTGCATCTCGGGCAAGAGTGTGGGTGCTATGAGCCTGTTGTCATGCAGGATAAGAGCTTCAGTTGGTGACAAGATCATGTCTGCTTGCAAAATAGAAAGCTTCTGTGTGTGAGCATGCCTTAATCATTATTTACATGCTTGTTGCACTGATGGTTAATGGGTTGCTTTCTGTGGTTGTAGAGCAATTTGTTTGGCTGTAGTTACCTTTGCACCAGTGAAGCTTGCATTGCAGTGAAAAATTTTTCAACTCCTTAATGGTTCCTTGTTTTATTTCCCTATTTATTACTCCATTTGTATGTTTAGAGAGGTTCAGCAGTTGCATTTCGCAAAGTTGTGTTGAGGTTCATTAAATGATCCATGAGAGCCATCTTCCAAAGAAACAACTGGCTAGATATTGGCTTTGTTTTTTTCCTTTATAGATAGTATTATACTTTTTCAACATTAGAACTTGGTTGACACGAATGTTTAAGCAGTGCAGATGTGCTGCATGTTTTCTTTTTTTTATTACTCTTCTGAGCAGGAAAAGTAGAACTTACAGGCTACTTTCCCATGAATTACGAGCTATTGTTTTATGTGGCAATTGAGTTACATGGAATTCCACAAGGTGAAGAAATGATTATGAAAGGGAAAATCAGCATCCACCTGTTTGTATCACAAAGCTACATGGATTTCCTTGTTCTTTTTGCTACAAATGGGGGGATGCAAATTTTTCCTTTCATATTCCTTTTATAATTTTGAAAAATGTGTGACACTGGTTCCTGGTGTGGGCTAATGTGCTCGTTTTACACGACTCCAGTGGTCTTCCCAAGCAGTGCCTGAGCCTTGCTTGCCAGTACAAGGATGGTACCGGCGCTTACATCTGTCCCGAATGGTGTGACGTCGACTTGAATGCATCCTACGAGCCGTCATATAATGTGGCACCCAAAACCTACTGGTACGTTCGGTCTTGTGTTCATGTTTGTGAGAATGTGAATATTTGCATAAATGTTCTGGAGAAAGGCTCATGTGGTGTTCTTAGACTGTGGGAGAGATTCCTCCTGCAATACAGAAAGTTCCTGAAGTCTTCATTGCTCTGTGACCAGTTGTTCAATGTGTATTTAAGTTTGTTGATTATGCGGGGTTGTTCGCAAACACCGTTTGTGCCACCATTGCCACAGCGTACTACGTTTTGGTTATCGCTCATGAATATAGACGTTGGCCATTTGTGCAATATCATTGGCAAGTGTCATTTGAGCTCTCTGATGAATGTATAAGTGCAATTTCTTCCTGTGGCCACTGCAAGCATGGTTGCTCATGCTATAAATACAAGGAGAGCATCATTAGGAGGCAAAGAGTACAAGCATCGTAGATGTCTCATGAAACAACATGCTCATTTGGGCTAGCTGGTAGATCTTTAGATACGCACTGACCATCCAACCTGATAAAAGCTTCTGCAGTGCAAGACTTAGCGGGTAATGAACAAGAAGAATGCAACAGAGTATAACCTTGTTATAACATACCTGCTTACAATGGACACTTGAATACAACATAAAAATTTGCAGTGTTACGCTCATCTTCCTGTCGCTTCCATTTATTGAGATTCATATGTGATGGATTTTGATACAATATACGTTTGGGTATGGGCTCCTGACACTGCCTAGTGGTGCACCTGACTAAGTGGTCATCAGCGCCATCATGCTGTCTTCTTGCAATACTGATTCTTATGCCAGCGCACCATGTCTTGGAGACCATTCAGAGGCTAGGCCTCACGGGCCTCGCCGCCTTTCAACGGGTTGCATGCCCACGAAGCTTGCTTGAAAACAAGCAAAGAGCACAGATATTCTGTCACTGTGATCTGTAGAATAAGGTCAATCTTAAACGTTTCTTTTCTTTTTCTTTCTTTTTTCAACATTTTTTGCTCATATAGTTGGATGCTCTCTGAAACTGATATGCGTGAATAGAGCAAGTGGATTGACAGCCATTTAATTTATATGTATTGTGTAAATTTTATGCACAGTTGCCGTACACACACTGTGGTTAGTACAAATTTTTAATGCTGTGTTATGGAACTGCATTGCATCGTAAACTAATGTACCTTGGCACTCAAGTTTTGACCTGTACATGGCATAGCATTTTTTGATTTCCATCTGAAATCCCACCAATAATGTTACGTGAGATAGGTTATTGCAATGTATATATTGCTCTTTTCACGTGCACTGCTTCACTTACACAAACTACTGCGTGCTGGTTAAATGTTCTACTCTTGCACAAACTTTTTGTATTGTTTGTCCAGTGATGCTTGTACTGGTGTTATACAATGTCACTCACCGCATTGTATATATATTTTTCTAATACCATAAAACAATGCTTCCCAGGTATAAATAAATAAATAAATAAATAAATTGAGCCAATCAAGACAGACTCCTGACCCACATACAAAGGTTTTCCATGAACAAAACTGCCTTACAGCATAGCAATCGAGAATTGGTTGGGATGTGATAATTGTAAGCTCTGTTGGGGGGCTGTGGCATACAAGAGTGCATAATAATTTATAAATATTACTTTCTGCAATCTGTGAGGGGATGCCTGCTGTTTGTTAAACTTCATGTGAATCATATGTCCAATATTTCTATGATCATCTTTGAGAAAACCTGGCAGTTAAGTATGTTGTATGTCTTTGCACATTGAATTATTCTTTATGTGTGAATGGGAATTATTAAATGTGCACATAAATATTAGGTACATATGCATATTTTGCGTTTCGTCTGACACAGAAGTCATCCATTGTGACCTTGGGTCCTTGATGCAGTGGCACCACCGTTTTTTCGTTTTTCTTCATGAAACTATTTTGCTATCGATTTGCCATCATTGATGGTAAACATTGATCTGAGGCCTGCATGAAAGCAGTGCATGCGGTCCACCACTGATGGTCAGCATTTATCTGCATGAAGGCGGTGCTTGCGATCCAAAAGTTTGTTACTATAACACACGCACAGTGGTTTCTATGGTGACGGCCCAGATTTGGTATGGACCACTGTTGTGTTCCTTCTAATGCAAATGGCCCCGCTATGCTGGTCTAGTGGTTATGATACTCGGCTTCTAATCCGAGGGTTGTGGGATCACATCATTCCTGCGGCGGCTGCATTTCCATAGAGGCGAAATGTTGAGGCTCTTGTACTCTGCGATGTCAGTGCACATTAAAGAGCCCTAGGTGGTCGAAATTTGGGGATCCCTCCACCACGGTGTCTCTCATAATCAAATTGTGGTTTTGGGACGTAAAACCTCAGAAATCAATCGTTCTAATGCAGGTGGTGCAGCGTTCTCTGGCAAACTGCACTGTCAGAATCCTATAATTGACTAAATTATAAGGCAAGCCAGCTGGTCAATGATCTGTTTTATACCATGGACCATTCCAAATTCAATAGCTTCCAACTTCAAACATCACTTGCCATAGTTTCTGGAAGGGGACAGCACCAGTGGGATCAGCAGAGTGAGATAGTGCCATAACGGCAGATGAAATGAGCAGACTTGTAAAAATGGAGGTGCGCATACTGTCTAAAAGTGCTTGTCTTTGAGCACAGTTGAAGGTCACAAGCTCCTTTCAGTAGACTTTCAGACAAATAAGTTTGTTTTTCGAACATGTTTATGACTTGTGATTCACTCCAGTTATAACAGGCACATTTAGTGTTGGCATGAAAAATCTGTTGTAACAGTACTTGTATTCCACGTAGTTCTTTTACAACAGACCAGAGTCTTCTTCATTGCCAAGGTCTGTTGTGATGAGCTTATACTGTGTTAGACAGACAGTGAACTTTATTGAATCCTGAGGGGCTACTGTAAGGATTCCCTAACAAGCGGTCATTGTAACCACTGGCTGCACCCATGTGGAGGACAGAATGTCATGATGCTCCACCCTTTCCTGGGTCCTCATGATAGCTTGGGTTTGTTTTCGGAGCACTGTGCTTTTGATGGGCTCCTCCCGTTCACAGCTTCGCTAGAATGTTGTTAGGCAACACAGGACATCGCCAGAGCATGTGATACACAGAGCAAAGGGTTTCACTACAGTCTGGACAACCAGTGTTCATGCCTGAGTATAACCTACTGAGGAAACCCTGGACAGGAAAGACACCATCTGCGACGTTCTAAGACTAGGTGACTGATTTCTGCTGAGCTTCGGATGAGGAAGAAGGTAGGCTCTCCTGCTAAGTTGGTAATGTTTAGTAATTTCATTGAACGGGTGGGGGGGGAGGGGGGGTGAGAAGTGGATTGTTTTGCTGAGTCCCTTCCTGCTCTGTTAGAGCCACCAGACCACTGCGCTGCGTGAGTGCTCACACGGTCATGGGCCAGCTCGTTGAGGTCGGGGAAGCCTTCGAGAACATTCGTCCCTATGTGTGCAGAGGACCACGTAATATGAGAACCGGGGCAAGCCCTCCTCTCTAGATTGGAGGCCACCTCGTGGTTTTGGGAACCCCTAAAATCATTCGTTATAATGCAGATGAAAGTTACCTGACTTGAATGTTCTAGTCTAATTGCGCCTCTCGAGTCGGTGTAAACGTATAGATGCTCTGGGTCACACAAGGCCAATCCAACCATCATGCTCTGCTATACCAACAGTGGCAGCCCCTACCGAGGTGGATAAGCGAAGCACCGCCTGTTCAGGTATCACCGACAATGCGAATGTTCTCCTGTTCTTACACCGTGCCGCATCGACAAAGACTGTAATCCATAACTCTCTTCAAGATGCCTCGTGCACAGGCTTTGTGCCTACCCTCATTGTGCTGTGGATGTACATTTCGTGGGAAGGGCCCCCTCATGAAGGTCGCTCTTGTTTGCTTTGTTTGCTGTGTCAGTGGTATCTCCTGTTCCTCCATTATCCTACGAGCCATGCCACCTTCATCAAGGATCTGTCTGCCAGCCTTGGTGACAATAGTCTAACTAACTGGGCCTCTATGATCTCGTCTATGTTATTGTGCGTCCCGAGTTGATCTAGCCTGTCAAAGCTCGTGGTAGTAAGCAAGTCTAGCACTCTCTTGATGCTCTTGTGCATGAGTGTGTCTAACTTGCACTTTTCCGTTTTGGTCCTTTTGAGAGCTGACGGCACGTAGTTAATATGACTGAGTAGAAACGTGGGGTACATCCAAAGGAGGTTGTCTTCACCTAACCCCCTTCTTTCGGTTGGATACCCTAGTGATTAACTTTAGCATGTTCTCCATCTTGGCTGTAACGGGTGTAATTGTTCTAGCGTTACATCCCCTCGCATCTATAAGCATGCCTAGGATCTTGACGGAGTCGACTCCAGGAATCTTCTGGCTGTTATTTGCATATAATGCCACAGGTAGCTAGTTTAGGGGTGTGAGACCCCTAACCCCCTGCCTTGCCAGTTGTTAAAGTAACAGCTCCGACTTGCTCGGAGACAGCCCGAGACCAGCATCTGCGAGGTAGCCTCTGTCTCATCCAAGGCAGCCTGTGGAGCTTGCTTCAGTACTGGTAGGGTGCCCCTGGGTGCCAAATCATGATGTCATCAGTATAAAGTGCATGACTTCTGTACCGCTGCCCAGCCTGTCTCAAAGGCCTTTCATGACTATATTGAAGAGCAGGGGTGAGATGACTGAACCCTGGAGGGTACCCTGAGCACCCGATCTGTACACACTTGACCAAATTTTGTTCGCCTGAATTCTAACGGTTTTGTTCATGAGAAAGGACCTGTCAAAGTCCTGGAATTTGACTCCCAGGCCCATCCCTGCCGTGGCCTCCAGTATGAATTGATGTAACTGTGTCAAACGCCTTAGTTAGATCCAGGATGAAAATACCTCTCACATCCCGAGTGCCAGTATCGAAGATTTGCTTTTTCAACATCAGCATAACCTGCTATGATAGGCCAGGCCGAAAACCTACCATATGGTGTGGGAAGAGGTCCATATGCTCTATGTACCCGGAAACGCTATTTAAGATTGCATGCTCCACTGCCTTGCCTATGCACGAGGTTAGCGATATCGGTCTCATGTTATCCAAATCTAGATTTTTTCTAGATTTTGGGAAGAGGATCACTGTAGCCACCTTCCAGTCGTTGGGCATCTGTGCTACCTACCCTGCCCTGTAGACCTCCTTAGTTAGTAGTTCCACTGCCTTATCATCCAGGTTTCATAATAGCCTGTTACAAACCTCATCAGGACCCGGAGCTGATCTACTATTTCAGTTGTGGAGCACCACCCTGATCTCCAACTGTGAAGGGCACAGCCACCTCCTCCACTGTTGGCACTCTATCAGCAGATAATCCTCTTCGCGTGTGGGCCCAGTGGGGAGGTATTTATCTGCAATCACATCCGAAAGTGACTGTTCAGTACCTCCCTGCTGTTTGTGCCTGTGGCTGACTTTATAAGTGATTACCTTTGCTTGCCCATAGTTTGCACGTCATCCAGGAGGTGCTTGAGGAGAACGGCTCCACTTCCCTCCTGAACCCATGAACCCGTCTGTTGAAATCACCTAGAGGCCATTTCAATGTGCAGCTAAAAATCTTGCTTTGTTCGCATTGCTCTTGGTCATAGCCATAAGGCACACAAGAAAGTTGCAATGCAGCTATCTTTAGTGTGCAAAATAGCTTTACTTTGACGTGAGCTTTAATAATAGAAGTCAGGTTCTTTCTTTTTTTTTTGTTAACCGTATATAAATTTTTTTCTTCTGTGAGTAACAAGCTTTGAAAGAGCTGTTTCTTTTTTCCTTATCTTATCCTCTTTAGCTAACCACAGGCACCCGCCGCATTGCTGCCGACTTTATAAAATTATGTTAAAAGATTTATGAGGAAAAGACGTATTCCAGCCCAGGAAAACAGACGAACACAGGAAAAACACAAGGAAGACAGGAAAGCGGTGTTTTTCCTGGGTTCGTCTGTTTTCCTGTGCTGGAATGCATCTTTTCATCAATACAACGAACCAACTAGCCCTACAACGTGTTTTACTGGAAGCTTTATGAGACTGCTTTTACTAGACTTCTGTTGAACCATGCGCAGCAGTGACTGAAATTCATGACCCTGTACTGGTTCTTGTGCAAAGGGAAATGGGGGTGAGCAGGTGACAAAGAAAAGAACAGGGTGAGGCCACTAGCACCACAGCATAGTGTAACAAGGGGTTTGGAAGGGGAGGTCAGAGAAGTGATGTAAGATTGAGGAAGAGAGAAATGAGGAGGGGATAGCGTAAAGCGTAGCACACCCACGTGTATAGTATGGTATAACAAGGAGGCGTGAAACAGAAGTGACTCAGATGAGCATGGGGAAAAGGGGAGGGGAAGGCCATCATCTCTGCTGTGACCTATCCTTGCTCCACTAGTGTGAGATGCCCCAAATTATTTTTTTCGTAGCGTACCAAGGTGAAAGCAAGTGGTTCAGTGAAAATAACTTTGGCATTGCGCCTTGACCTGGGCAACACCTGAGGTTTGGATGATAAGGCATTGCAGCAGAGTGAATGCGATACCTTCCCTTATCATTTATCATCGTGCATCAGGCTGCGTTTCTTTCAGCTTTACACATTAAGTATGTGTTACACCCGCGTGCTGTGAGGAAGACTTTACCGGTGTGGCTTCTAATCATGGACACTGGTTGTGCTGTTCAACAAGGCTGATTTTTTTATAATGTTATTGATGTATTTTTTTAAAGAGTGCAGCCCTTTAGCTCCCATTCCTGCAGTTTCACTGTGCTATTGGCCTCGGTGGAACCAAACGTAACACTCACAGGAAAAGAAGTAAGGCGGTATGGGGGGTCATGTGGTTCGTAATTGTAATATAAAATATTCTCAGCCCATTCTTTGTGAACTGTGAGGGAGGCACATAAAAAATGACGCCACACAAAGGCACAAAGCAGAGGCAGAAAGGGGGGGTCTCTAATACATGTTTCACATTAGGGAGTATCGTAATCACCGGCCAACTTTTTTTTAATATTGTGTGAACACACTTGCGGCACGTTCCATCTAAAAAAGAATTTTTGGGTGACTAGACTTCGCATAATTGGTGAAATGTCAATTTAACAAAATTTTTATAAAATGAAGGTAAATGTCAGTTCTTCCAACTTTGGTACGCTGAGGCATAACTAGTTATTTAGGTCAACATCTGAGGTTGAGAAATTGCCCCTAACAACCATTTAATGGCATATCAGCTCTATTTTTTCAAATGTATCCTCATTGGTCTCCTTTATTGCTTCCTACAAAGTCCATTTTTCTGCAACTTTTAGCTGCTCCAAAAGTCTGTTTTCTTTCTCCAAAATGCCCCTTTTGCTGCACCAAAATGGCTTTGGTTAATCACATCACTGTGTTTGATTACACTATGCCATCAGCTTTTATGAACATTGCCCCATCGATGGTCGAGTGATTACGGTATTCGGCTGCTGATATGAAGGTTGCGGGATCGAATCCGGGCTACGGTGTCTGCATGTTGATGAAGGCGATATGTTGAGGCCCGTGTACTGTGCAAGGTTAGTGCGCGTTGAAGAACACCAGGTGGTCCAAGTTTCTGGACCCCTCCACTACAGCATCTCTAGCATAATCATATCGTGGTTTTGGGATGTAAAACTCCATAAATCAGTTATCATCTTTCCTGAACATTCACATCAGTTTGGTCAAGGGTAATTTGCATTGTGAGGTCATGAATGACAAATTGCACTTGTATGAAAACCCACCCTACCAGATCAGTTAAAATTTTTATTTTAGTAATTTAAAGCGTTTCACCACACAAATCATGAAGAGACTTCTATACCCTTTTTCCTACATGATCTGCCTTAAATACCTAAATGATATATACTTATAAAAGAGATGGATAATTTGCACTCGTAATGTCTAGGCTTGTATAAATGCTTGAGTCCTTTGAAGAATGCAATAATTTTTTCTGTATCTGAATTTGGCTTTGATGTGCATTTCAAATTTCTGAAATTGCAGAATAGGACTATTTTTGTACTGTAACTTGCCTGAAAAAGCTGGTTTCACTCAGCACATCTTTTCACTGAAAAGGTGGTCACCATGTCATGAAACCTCCTTGTTAGGTGGAAATTGCACTGCTGTGAAGCTACACCTCAAGCTGAAGTGAGCATTTAGCATGTACACCCTGACAGCATTGTTGAACCTTTGGAACAGTGTAGTATATGGGCTAAATATAGTGGAGGAGAACGGCTCCACTTCCCTCCTGAACCCATGAACCCATGAGGGAAGGATAGGCGTAGGCCTATCCTTCCCTGACCCGTGTGAGTGGATTCTATATTATGCTTGCATATTGTTAAAATTTCGTCGGCACACTTTACTCTCTGTCATGCACTTTCTCATGGTGTGGGTTTCTCATGTTCATTTCTTGTCTTAACGTTGACTAGGATATCGGTTGCCCCTGTCTGTACTCTGATGCACCCTGCTGTCTTCTGTTTCTTAATGTTATGCCCAACATTTTTTATTCCATCGCCCGCTCTGGGGTTTTTAAATTCTTTAGAGTTTCTTCATTATTGGGTTCTTGTCTCTTATGTCAGCTCTTGGAAAACACAGTGGTTATATGCTTTCTGCATGTAGGGTAATGGTAAGTAACCAGTAACAGAGTCAGGAATGCCTACTGCCAACCCAAAATAATTTTTGACGAAATTCTTTAACTTATATGGGCACCTCAATTCGTAATTGGCCTAGATATATGTTGTTTTCCAGCTTCTGTAGTGTGGTTTTCAAATGTGAACTCATTTGTTCGCTGGGCCACTTAACAAGATTTTTGTTATTTACATTCATCTTTAATCCTACTTTAGTGCTTTCCTGGCTTAGATCTCAAATAATTTTTTGCAATTTATCACCATCATTGCTGAAAAGTATGATGTTGTGCACAAAGCACAACTCATTGAGATATTCTCCATTAATCATTATCCCTATTTCTTCCCAATTTAAGCTTTGAATCTTCCCAAAATGCGGTGAATAGTATTAGAGAAACTGTATCTCCTTGTTTGACTCCTTTCTCATTTGGGATTTCCCTGGTTGTTTGATGGAGGAGTAGGGTGGCTATGGAAACTTTGTTGATATTGAGCATGGTATTTACTTATTTTTCAAGTATTCCTTGACGGTATAATGCCTCCAGTGCATCTGGTACCTTTATCTTTCCATAGTCTAGGAAATCCATATAAAGAAAGGTTCTACAAGGCAAATGAGTTCTGCGGAAACCTGCAAGGTGGAGTAACATTTATGAAAGGGAAAATGAGCATTCACCCATTTTGTAGCACCAAGGCTACAAGAAAATCCATACGGATTTCTCAGAAATGAAAGGTTCCTATTTGCCGAAAAAGTTGTCCTGTCCAGGGTTCGAACCAAGGACCAACGCCCGTCCGGTGCACTCGCTCTTCCAATAGAGCTTACCAGGAGGCTAGTGATTAACAGCGCAAGGGCAAATCCATCGACAACTCGAAGCACATTGGTGTGAATACAAGGCAAATGAGTTCTGTGGAAAACCACAAGATGGAGTAAAAGGGAAAGGGAAAATCAGCATCCACCCGTTTTGTAACACAAGGCTACAAGGAAATCCATACGGATTTTTCAGAAAGGAAAGCTGGATTTGAAATGAAAGCCTTATGGATTTCCTTGTAGCCTTGTTTTACAAAATGGGTGTATGCTAATTGTCCCTTTCAAAGAGAGGTTCTCATTTGCAGATTTCTCAATTACTTGATTTTATAAAGGCAATCGATTTCAGAGTACCATTTTTTGAAGCCAGCCTGCTGTCTTGATTGACTAATATCAAGTACGTCTTATATGCTATTCAAGACTAGCTTCGTGATTACTCTGTATAATGTGGGCAGTAAGCTGATTGGTTTCTAGTTCTGCAAGTCTTTTCTGTGTCCCTTCTTATGTATCAAAAAAAAATGTTGGCATTGTTCCAACTCGCTGCTAAATCTGAAGTTTTGAGGTATTGCGTGTTTAGAGTCACAATTTTTCTAAACATGAAATTTTCTTCATCTTTGGTTCAGTTGGCTTTTATGCCACCTTGTCTGGCCACTTTTTTACAGGACACGAGTCGTATTGCCCTCCTCAAATCAATGGTAGTCATGCATGGAACTTCATTGCCCTGATCAACATTTATTATATTCATGTGGGGTTACTTTGAGCTGCAGAGTTCAACATAGTGGTACTCAGCCACCTCCACTATTTTATTGAAATTACTAGCGATGTTACCCGGCCTATCTCTCACTGCGTGCATCGTGGTCTGTTGGGGTCCTGCGGGGTAATTGAGGTTCTACAAGCGTAGGCCAGAAGTATCTTCCCATGTTGCCAATCATTACTGTGAATGTAACAAGAGCTTGCAAGATGCAGAGAAACTCCTTCAACCTTCTAGGAATTAGCATGCTTGCCCAGCCTAACATTAATACATTTGGTAGTCTGTCTGATGTAGGCACTGCTGCATGTCTATGTACCACCCCAGACCGTGTGGTGTACTTGTTAACATGCTTGACAGAGCAGGCACTATCACTTACTCCGGCATCTGTCCTTGCACATCCATTAATCCTGCCACACAAACTACCCATTTTATTACACCTCGAAGAAATTTTCATTTGTTTTTTAGATTTACCCTCAGGGCCAGAGGCATTACAGAGCGAAGTGGAATGTACAAAAAAAGAAAGAAAACACGATACAGGCTTTGTTCTGTTAATACAATATTCGCTGAAAAAGATGAGATAAAAGTGGGAAATGAAAAAATTCAAGCAATTGACTGAGAACGAAACATAATTGACTACTTGGTTAGTTACATTGCAATACACTTGTGTTTCAAACGTTATGAAACTGGGAATAGTGAACAGTGGACGTGACTGATCCCGGAAGGTGGTTCCGGTCCTGTGAGGTGTGGAGTACAAATGATTGATAACATGTTTACCTTAAGCATGAAATTATTCCCACCTTTCTGTACATGATCGAAACGAGGGGAAATGTATGCTGGAGGAAGAATAAGGTCATTGTGCAAGGCAGGACTGTAGTATAATTTGTGGAAGAGACATACGCGAGAGAACTTGCAGCGACAGGTGAGTGACGCTAGCTGGAATGACTCTTTCATTAAAGTGATACTGGCATTGCGACTGTAGTTTCTTAGAATAAAACGGACAGAGTTGTTATCGACAAGCTCAAGGGCAGAGGTTAATATAGCAGTGTTGAGGTCCCAGATGGAAGCGGCATATTTGAGTTTACTTTGGACTTAAATTTTTAAGGAGGAGTTTTAAAGAAAGAGGTACAGATGAAAAGTTGCGCTGGAGGTAACCTAACGAGCAGTAGGCATTGTTAATTATTTTGTTTATATGAAAAGACCAAGTAAGAGAGGAAGTTATGTGGACACCTAGGTAACAATAGGACGTTACGGATTCGAGAGTAGAGTTCTTGAGCAAGTAGGAAGTGGGGCTAGAAGTTGTACAGGAGACACGTAGTACCTTACATTTCGTTGTGTTGAGTTCCATCAGCCAGACTTTGCACCAGGAAGATAGAGAGGTGATATTGCTTTGAAGGATTGTTACATCATTTTGGTACGAGGTTTCTTTTCTGAATTTCGCTGTGTGAAATTTCTACCTCGTATTATATGTGGATCCCAGAGTCCTCCGCCCAGAATTTGAAGTTCGTAGCTCAGTGCTATCATCATCATCAAAAGTTGTAGCGGAGGATGTGCTATCTAGTGGTGGCATTGGTATGCTGCTACAAATGGCTGCCGCTTTCAGCCAGCGCAGGGTCAGCACGGCGGTGTCATTTTGACTGTGTCGAAAATTGGCACGTCCATTTCAAGTTTATCTTGCACAATGTCGGCACCGTGAAAACAGTACCCAGCTGTCTTTAAAAGGAAAGTTATTTTGGAGGCCGGAACCATCGGCAATTGTGTTGCACGGCGGCACTTCGGTGTCACCGAGGGCAACGTTTAAGAAGCAAAGTGAAACAACTTTTCCGGGCAGCGGCCTGGAAGTGTCCAGGAGCCGAAGAACGGAGACTTTCCTGAGATCGAATGGAAGCTGACTGCTTTCGCGAGATACCATTGGTATTCCTACCCACGTGCAAATGCTGAGCTACTACAAGTGAAAGTAAGAGAAAGGCATTCTGTGCGCCGCACTGGATTTCCTTTACGTTAGTGGATGTCATTACCACAGAAACCAGCGTGCCATGTGATAATGCCACAGAAGCATCTCTATCAGCTGGGGCGTATTGGCAGTGCTGATAGGACGCCAGTGCGCTTTGACTTGCTGCAGACGCTGTAGGCAAAAGCATCCCTGAGAGGCTCGACAGTCGTCCTTTTAGAATTACGGCACCTTGAACACACTTTACGGCACTGAAATGACTTTCTGTGAAAAATTATGCCCAACAAGGGGCTTTTGAAAGATAGTGCCAGTGAAACAGACAACTGAATGTTAACTGCAATGCAAATAAAATCCTCTCTGGGAGCTATCCTCACTCGCATTTTATGTGGCTGAAAACTTTTTCGTTTTTGCCATCCTCAAATTACACTTCGTATTGTATGTGGGTCTGTATTATATGTGGGTTTTTACGGTACTGAGATACCCGAAGTGAGCAGTGCTCAGTTTGTCTTCTAAGATTTTGTGTTTTGCTGTCGTAAAAGTGTCAGTGGGTTCTCTATTGAGCCTAGGTGGACCACAGGGCGTAGGTGAGGCCGCCTAGGCTGGCTTACTATCAATACACTGTTGAGGGGGGGGAAGGGGGATCGTTGTTTTCATTGCTGGGCCTTGCATTCGGAGGCACTGTTGTGACACCGTTGTCTCTGGCTCCTGGCTCGGGCTGCGTCACTGTTTCCCGCTGGCTGCTTTCTTGTTGTAGTGCATCTTTCCCTAGGTCTTTCTGAGATGTTCGAGGCTGCTTAACTGCGTCCTGCCTGCTCCCAGGTGTGACTTCATTGCTGTATTCTTCTGTGCACCACTTAGCCGGGATAGGTGCAATGTTGTTCCAGACCGGCTTCTCTTTTTTTTTTGCTGGTTGCTCGTTTTGCTTTGTGGGTGCTTGAACATGACAAGCAGTGCACTAGCAGACCCGCTCCTTTTGTAGTTAGTTTCTGGGAGGTGGCTTATGTGCCGATGTGTCATACTCGCTATGCCATAAGGCAAACGTCTTGCCCATGAACACGTGATTGACGAACTGACCGCTTCTTCGCTGCGTCTGTAAAGCATGTTAATTAGTGTTTAATTAGTGCTCTGGGTGTCACAACCTGAATACAGGAGAGGCCTTTTGCCCTACAGTGGCTGTAGACAGGCAGGTGCTGCTGCTGTTGAGGGTGGTTATGATGATGAACTAAATAGTATGGTAATAATCACCCAATAAAAATGCTGCTGAATGTATTGATATATTTTTAATGTAAACTGATGTGCCCTTGTGCTGATGATTAGAAAAAGAGAGAAAAACAACTGCAGTTTGCCTTTTTAGAACGGGAAGCTTATTCTCCTGGAACTTGCTCTTCTGTGATCTAGTTTTGCCAACTTCAAGATAGCTTCTAGACACACCCTGATTGCTGCCAATTCAAAGGCCATCACCCTGTGAAGGTCAGTTTATGTGGAGTTAGTCTGCAAGCTGGTCCTTGAGGACCCTATATTTTCCTGTTTTTGGCCTATAGAGGCCATTTCAACATGCAGATAAAAATCTTGCTTTGTTCGCACTGCTCTTGGTCATAGCTATAAGGCACACCAGAAAGTGCAATGCAGCTATCTTTGGTGTGCAAAATAGCTTTCCTGTGATGTGAGCTTTGATAATTAAAGTCTGTTTTTTTTGTTCACCGTATCTAATGTTTTTTTCTTTTGTGAGTAACAAGCTTTGAAAGAGCTGTTTCTTTTTTCCTTTTTTTATCCTCTTTAGCTAATTGCAGGCACCCGCCGCATTGCTGCTGACTTTATGAAGTTACGTTAAAAGCTTTATTAGACTGCTCTTACTAGACTTCTGTTGAACCACGCGCAGTAGTGACCGAAATTCATGACCCTGTACTGGATCTTGTGCAAAGGGAAGTGAGGGTGAGCAGGAGAGAAAGGAACAGGGTGAGGCCACTAGCACCACAGCATAGTATAACAAGGGGTTTGGAAGGAGAGGTCAGAGAAGGGATGGGAGAGTGAGGAAGAGGGAAACGAGGAGGGTATAGCATAAAGCATAGCACACCCACGTGTATAGTATGGCATAGCAAGGAGGCGGGAAACAGAAGTGGCTCAGATGAGCATGGGGGAAAGGGGAGGGGAAGGCCATCATCTCTGTTGTGACCTAGGCTTGTGCCCCTAGTGTGAGATGCCCCAAATTATTTTTTTCATAGTGTACCAAGGTTTTCAGCAAGTCGTTCAGTGAAACTAACTTTGGCATCGCCCCTTGATCTGGGCAACACCTGAGGTTTGGATGATAAGGCGTTGTAGCAGAGTGAATCACTTATCACCGTGCATCGGGCTACGTTTCTTTCAGCTTCACACGTGAAGTACGTGATATTGTTGTGTTAAAAGACACAAGAGGCGAAGCTATGTACAGTTGTATGTACAAAGGCACGCTGAGGCGCTTGGCCATGAAGCAGCAGCCCGACCAAGCCTCGCTAAAAACGTCCTCTTCGTCGTCTTTCTCTGTTCGCCTCTTGACGGTCGCGGTACGGGTCCGTAGCACTACCCCCCGGCGTGAAAAGCGCCGTCCCGGCATGTGGATGATCATGGCTTCGAAACAGTGTGGTAGGCCTTGAGCCTACTGACGTGCACTGTCGCAGGACCCGACAGGAGAGCGCGAGGAGGCATTGACCGGGGCAGTCTCATAGGTTACGGGCGTCACTTGGCGGAGCACACGGTAAGGCCCTGTGTACTTAGAAAGGAGCTTCTCGGACAGTCCGACATAGCGAGAAGGTGACCACAGGAGTACGAGGTCACCAGGTGAGAAGTGCGTCGCCGGACATCGTAGTGATGGCGCTGTGTGGTTTGCGAAGCCTTCAGCCTAGTACGGACGAGCTCGCGTGCATGGTCAGCCAGAGCAATGGCGTTGCACGCGCACTCGGTCGCTGAAGTGGCTGCCAGAGGAATAGTGGTGTCAAGGGGCAGGATCGGCTCGCATCCATATAACAGATAAAATGGAGAAAATCCGGCAGTGTCGTGACGGGAAGAATTATACGCGAATGTGACATAAGGCAGAGCAACGTCCCAGTCATGATGGTCTTTCGAGACGTACATTGACAGCATGTCTGTGAGAGTTCGGTTCAAGCGTTCTGTCAAGCCGTTCGTTTGAGGAAGGTAGGAGGTGGTTAGTTTATAGTCAGAAGAAGAGGCATGCAAGACACGGACACAAGGGGAGAAGTGAACAACACAAACGCCGACTAACAACTGATGCAGAGCACAGAGGCGAAAAAGAAAGAAGACAAACAGCTTATCTGTGCATGCTCGGAATGGTAGCACCACCTGTCAAACGGTTACACGTGCCGGTCGATGCGATAAACAACTGCTAAGGCATTCTATCTCCTCTCTGTTTAAGCTAATCGATGGCTGACTCACGTATGCACTTCCACTACTACTGATATGCCAGGCCTCGACCAATAAACGCGTCTCTTCATTCTTATGTCTGTACAGGATCTCGGTTTCGTTTAACTCGGGCGTGCAGCTACAGACCTGGCAGTGCAAAGATAGATTAGACGGCGTTCCACCTGATAGCGACCTCCTATGTTCAATTAATCTTTGATTAATACAACGCGCAGTTTGTCCTACATAAAAACGTCCGCAGCTAAAAGGAATCTTATAAACCACTCCCATGCGACAGTCGGTACAATTGTTCTTAGCTATATGCTTAACCTGACAGATATCCGTTCGCTTCTTTCCTTCCATCAGCTCATTTCTTCTATGCACAGCAGCACAAACCCTACCTAACTTATTGGGAGCCGTAAACACAACATTAACCCCATATCTACTTCCCACTTTCTTAAGCCTGTGCGAAACTGCGTGGATATACGGAATACTCATGACTCTTTTCTTGTTAATGTTACTCTCTGCTACCGCTTTCGTTCCGGTCGAAATCGACTTCTTCAGACGCTCAGCTACTGTGGCTATGGCTAGTCTAGGGTAACCTGCATCTAAGAGGCGCTCGACCTGCGCATTAAAGCTAATGGTCAAACGGTGCACGCACGACTTCGATAGGGCTGACTTTAAACAGGACAAGGCTATTCCATTTCTTACTACTTTCGAATTCTTGGAGTGAAAGTTTAACAACGGCTTAGATGCTCTAGGGGAATACTGCCAACACACGTGATTCTGCTCAAATGACAAAGAGATATCTAAAAATTGTATTACGTTTCTCTCCGGTAGTTCTTTCGTAAACCTTAGACCACCTCCATTAAGTTTAAATTGATTGCTTACATAGGTGATGACGGATTCAAAATCATCCTTACTACAAAATATCAAGTAATCGTCTGCATTCCGAAATACCCTGATGATGTGGTCACCTAAGGCCTCTTTTAAATGGCAGTCAAACTTGCTCAAGTATAAATCACTTAGAATAGGGGCGACCTTTGAACCTATACAAATCCCCAATTTCTGCACAAACATGCCTTCTCTGTATCCAACTAATGTTGACATTAAGTACATGGAAAGAATTTCTAGAAAAGTACCTGTGGAAACTCCGCATCTATCTATGAAACCGGACTCTTGCCCTTGTTCTTGAATACATTCTCTCACGCGATTTAATAAACCTTCACGCGGCAGCGAGTAATACAAATCTTCTACATCCATGCTAAACGCTGTGCAGTCGCCAGGATTTTCCTCTGTTAACAACTGAACTAGAGCCTGAGAATTACGTACACGGAAGGGGTCAAAAAAACTTATACCCCTGTCACACGAGGCAACTAAAGTGTACTTGGAGCGAGTGCACTTACGCTCACAGAGTGCACTTACGTTCACGCGCTGCTACACGAGAAACAGAAGTGTGCTTTGGAAATGTGCATTCCCCTAGCGGACATTGCCGCAAACTGCCCAAGGGCGAGAATAGCGAGGTTTTTCGTTGAAATATGATTTGTTTTAATACATAGCAGTATTTATAATAACGAAAACAATGTTTTAAAAATACTACGGGCGCCGCGTTGTGCATTGGCGTATTTGTTTACAAGCCACTGCTACCGAGGCTACACACTTCGTCGCCGCGAAGTGAGTTCGGCGAACACACTCGCCTGCAAGTGCACTTTGCAGCGAGTGTCACTAAACGTTCCCGTGTGACAGCGTGCGAATGACACTAGCGGCGAAGTACACTCGCTCAAAGTGCACTTTAGTTGCCTCGTGTGACATGGGTATTAGAGATGTTAAGCACTTCTGCAAATAGCTAGCTACGTAAACTTGCGAAGTCCCTGACTCTGATACAATTGAGCGAAACAGAATTTCTGGCTTATGGGTTTTCGCCGAGAAAAATAATTCTTAAGTGAGCAATTTTGCCTTTTTAAGACTAGAAGCTACCTTATCATGATTATGTTTCAATAGGAGATCGACAGCTCGTTGTTTTATTACAGAAGGTTTCAGTTTCACAGGTCTAAAATTCTTTTCATTAGCTGCTGAGGCTTTGTCTAAAAAAGTGCTATTCGGCATAACAAAACAACCTTCCTTATCAGATAAAACAGGTCGAAGCTTATGTGTTGTTCACTTCTCCCCTTGTGTCCGTGTCTTGCACGCCTCTTCTTTTCACTATGGACCCTTACCAACTCGCTCAACTTTCTGTCCTTTTGGGGTTAGTTTATGTTTGGTGGAGCAAGAACGTAAAAAGTCATCGATCACTTTCGAGAGGAAGTTGCGGCCAGTCAGTGAGCAGCTGTTGCGGAGCGCCGTGAAGCAAGATGATGTCACACAGGAGAAAATCTGTGACATCGGTGGCACAACTGGTTGGAAGAGCCCGCGTGATGGCACAACGGGTGGTGTAATCCATCGCGACGGCTATCCATTTGTTCCCGGAGGATGATATTGGGAATGGGTCAAGGCGATCAAGCCCATTGCAGAAGAACGGCTCCACGGGAATGTCTATATGCTGGAGATAACCAGCAGGTAGCACTTGAGGAAGTTTTTTGACGCGGACAGGAATCGCACGCAGCAACGTAGCGTCGGACTGACTGAGCGAGGCCGGGCCAGTAAAAGCAACGGCAGATGCGGTCATACGTGTGCGATACACCTAGGTGTCCTGCAGTAGAGCACTGCACGGGCCGACTTTTTGCGGCCCGGGCCCGGCCTGGCCCGAAAGCGCCGTGCTCCGGCCCGCCTGAGCCCGGCCCGGTGTTTTTAAATATGGCCCGTACCCGGCCCGGGCCCGAAAGGTTTAGGCCCGGCCCGACCCGGCCCGGCCCGGCCCAATTCAACCAATTATTCTTTGAGCATAAACAAGGCACTGTCCAATCTTCTCCTATAGTGAAGATACCAGCCGCACTCAAGATAGTTTCTGGAGAGTGTTGTGAAAACATATGACAGTGTCATGATTTGCACTGGTACTGTGTTTACCTTCGGTTAATTACACCTGTAACACTTTTGAGAAAGAATTGCAGAGAGTTATATGAGGAAGCATAGCTGGCTGTCTCATGCATGCCGTGCTAACCGTGCAATGTTCTTATTTCTTTTCAAAGAACGACTACAACATACAACGCCAACATAAAGTGGAAAAAACGGCAGACGTTTGTAATTGGCTTAACTATAATTGCTGGGACTATTGAGTAAATAGCACAGAACTTATCCTGCAAACTTCGTTTATTGCGCAATGGAACGAGAAGGAGAAAAAAAATGCGCTCTAACTACTCCTGGGAGGATTCGCGAGGCTGAGTAGCGTTATTAAACCTGTCGTTTCGACTCCCCGGTAGGCAACTGTCTCCAACGTACGCTACATTTTCGTGCTGCAAAGAAGGGAGTCCTCTCCCGCACCTTTGTTCGCCGAATCACCGCCACCGCAGTGCCATAGATCTGTCAAAGCAAGCCACACACGTTAGTGAGCGACATACCGTCCTCGCTGTTCGCTTTAGATGCCTATCTCGTCGCCTTTGTGTGACCGTCCTCGTTCTTTGAAAGTGTTATACTTTAAATCAAGACCGGACTAAGGGCTTCCGAAATAACTGCTTATTAGAGCACCCATTGAACTAGCAGTTGGCTTCTTAAGCGCTCCACGTCGAACGCGGCGGGTCTGGTGTCCGGAGCGCGATCCCACGCAATGACTGGAGTCGGGAGAGTGGGTTGTCACCGATGGCCAGAGGCCTGTGTGCGAACAGCTAGGGAGCGAAGTCTGGCTGTCTGTGGCTCGCAGTCGTGGTTGTAGTCTTGCAGCTGGCGGCTGTGACGGTGGAGGCGACGTGTGCCAGAAAGGAAAAAGCGGTGACTACGGTGGGCAGGAAAACGTGGAAGGTAGAGAAAAAGCAAACTTCTGAGAGGGCGGGGGGGGGGGGTAGTTCCCACGTGGAAGGACATTTCACGTGGATCTCGCATATTCTGTTGCTTCTATTGCTTCAGTATAGGCTTCATTTCAGAAGGTGCCAACTGTTCCGTCAATAAAATAAGTTATGTGTTCCATCATATGATTGAACTTGGACACTTCTGATTTTGTTTCAACATAAAGGGTGTTAAGCATCTCAAGTGCGGCACAGAATACTCAGTCTATGCCTCTGTATATAGCTTCCGCAAAACCTGTATTACCCACTATAATGAACTCATGTTAGCGCACGCACTGAGCTACCCGCACCACGATATTGAATTGCGGTACACTTAACACACGACGGTGATACCGCAGCCGATAAAAGTAAACGAAAAAGTAGCGCACATGTCGCACACCAACTTAGCGAATCTGCCTAACAAATTCTACTCGTGCTGGGGAAACCTTACTTGCTTACCACAACCATTGAGGTCATTGACGCTTTGGTCCACGGAGCATGTGGGAACTCTACGAACGGGAATCGCTGGGTGCCCGTGCTACGCACGTCCTGAGGTTTCACAGCAGCGGAGCTTCCATACGTTTTTTTTTTTACTAGAGGAGGGGTTCATGTCTCCCATTTTGATGTGTGTTACTTAACCGCTAAAATATAATAGTGGCAGAAGTTCAAAGACAGATGGAAGCTTGAAGGGATGAAAAATCCGTCCACACGGGGTGTCTCTGGAGCCCTTAGATATTTGTGCGGTAAAGGGTGCCCATACACCCGCCTGTTACAAAGTGTACTGCAGTAAATCATATTGATTATCACCTTCCTTAGGTGCTTGCTCACTTCTGTCTCGGGAGCGCGTCCACGTTTTTGAGCGCCATGAGAACACTTGTGCTCGGACGAATGAAGGAACTTATGAATTTTTGACGAAGTGTGACGAAGACAAAGGTGGCCGTGAGAATCAGCAAATGCACACTCGATGTGGTGAGAGTCCGAGTTAAATGCTAGTTCTGACTCGCTAATTGCCAAATCATAAATATTTGCAACTGCCTTGCTAGCACAAAAAATCAGCAACATCTGCGTGGATCGGCGACCCTGTGACAAAAGTCACTTCTCTTCTTGCGCTTAAACTGCAGGAAAAACAGCTCCTCAAGTATTAATGACTCATGAGTCGCGTTGACGAGTCTACAGAGTCACGAAGGCGGAAGCAGGCGAGGCGGGCATGCGAGCGTAGCTGCATACTCGAAATATTTCCCATGATACCGATGAGTACATCTTATATGCACTAATCTGGGCAGTGTACCGTTGCTTCGCACTTCTCGCAGTGCTGCCTGACTACCATTTCTTTCGACACATGGTACGCGATAACGTATTTCACTTAATATAGTGGCGGGAACTTATATGAGGCAGTTTCCCGATACTACATGTAACATACTGGTGGAGGCAAAATGCTAGACTTCTTGCATCATGCGGTTTCAGTGCACGCTAATGCACTTCAGGTTGTCTAAATTACCCGGAGACTTCCACTACGGCGTCTCGCATAGCCTGACTAGGTTCGGGACGTTAAATCCCAAGAAACAACAAAACCAAAAAGCACACACGGGCCATTACCGACACATATGCAAACCGGGCCTGATTCGGGCCTGACCCAGGCCCGGGCCCGGCCCGGGCCCGAAGCTCGTGGGCCCGAGCCCGGCCCGGGCCCGATCCAACAATTACTTACCCGGCCCGCGGGCCGGCCCGGGCCCGTGCAGTGCTCTATCCTGCAGTGGGTGCGTCGTGAAGTTCGAAGAGAACAGTGCGACGTAGCTGTCTGGGGATCACTAGGAGTAGTTCGGGCCCGTCTGAGTGGAAGTTACGGTGGTATAGAACGCCGTCCTTGAGGGCGTACTGGCGCACAGAAGCGTCATTCGGCGATGCTTGCAGATGGTCGATGACTGCTCGAAGAGAGAGATCTCGGTGCTGTTCGTCTGCGATGTTAGTAAAGGCAGAGACCGAAAAATGCTGCTGACATCACCGGAGGTATTGTTTGGCCTGTCGACCAGGTAACGGGACAAGCAGTCGGCATCCTTGTGCAGCTGGCCGGACTTGTATGTCACCGAATAGGAATATTCTGTAGTCGTCCTGTAGAGTCTTTCAGGGAGGACAACCAGCAGAGTGTGTGATGGTCTGTGATGACCGAAAAGAATCGTCCGTATAAGTATGGGCGAAATTTGGCGACTGCTCAAACGAGCGCGAGTGCAGTAATGGAGTACAGTCGAGCCCGAGTATATCGAACCCGTTTATATCAAATTATCCCGTATATCGAACAATTTCTAAACACGGTAAGTTTACATTGAGAACATATAGCAAAAGTTGCGGTTACATCGAATGAAAATAGCAACGACAACCGATATATCAAACTCCACATGCCTCAAAAGTGGCCGTGAGTTGGCTTTCCCTCGCGATGGCGGAGAAAATTGCCGGTACCACCCTAGAAAAAGTGGTTCAGACAGAAGTAAGGCTGAAACAGAAGAACATCCAGGACTATATCATGCGAAAATATGGCACGGAACTCAGCCATTATATTAATAAAGCCCTTTTAGTAATATGGTGCCTTTACGTCAACAAATCCTATAGCGAGCCTATATCGAATTATGCCATATATCGAACTTATAAATGTTTTCTGGCGAGTTCGATATATCCGGGTTCGGACTATAGTTGCATTCTGATGGTGAGAGGAGCCTGCTGGCGTAAGCGATAACGTGGTTGCTGCTGCACTGGCATTGCGCTAATACTGCATTGATACCGTGGCCACTGGCATCAGTACGAACTTCGGTTGGTGCAGAAGGGTCAAAATAGGGCAATATGGGCGGCGTTGTAAGTAGGCATATGAGCTGAGCGAACGCCGAAGCCTGTGGTTTGCCCCGCACAAAAGGAACATCCTTCTTCAAGAGCTCAGTAGGTGGCTGGGCTATCATCGCAAAATTCTTCACAAAGTGGCGGAAATACGAACATAACCCGACGAACCTGCGTACATCTTTGGCACACTGGGGAACAGGGAAGTTCATAACAGCACAGATTTTGCCTAGGTCTGGTTGTACCCAGCTAGCATCTACAAGGTGCCCAAGCACGGTGATCTGGCGACGGCCGAAGTGGCACTTTGACGAATTAAGTTGCCGACCGGCTCGGCGAAAAACAACCAGGATTGCTGACATGCGCTCGAGGTGAGTCGTGAAGGTCGAGGAGAATACTATAACGTCGTCCAAATAGCACAGACATGCGAACCATTTGAATCCTTGAAGGAGTGAGTCCATCATATGTTCAAATGTAGCCGGCGCGTTGCAGAGACCAAATGGCATCACCTTGAATTGAAATAAACCATCAGGTGTGACAAAGGCAGTTTTTTCAGTCTAAGTCATCCACAGCAATCTGCCAGTAGCTGGAGCAAAGGTCAATAGATGAAAAGTAACGAGCACCGTGGAGGCAGTCAAGGGCGTCGTCAATACGTGGTAAGGCATACACGTCCTTTTTGTAACCTTGTAGAGGTGCCGATAATCCACGCAAAAAGGCCAAGAGCCGTCTTTTCTTTTTCACCAATACGACGGGTGAGGCCCATGGACTGCATGATGGTTCAGTGATCTTCTTGGTAAGCATCTTAACTTCTGCTTGAATGACTTGACGCTCGGCAGCAGACACCCGATACGGATGTCTGTGAATAGAAGAGGTGTCGCCAGTATCTGTTCCATGTTTCGTGGCTGTAGTTTGGGCCAAAGGACACTCGTTAAGGCTGAAAATATCGCGGTAGGAAAAGAGAACGCGGCACAGTTGGTCAGCATGCTGTGGCAAGAGGTCAAGAGCTATCATTTTCTTGAGATCTGGCATAACACAAGTCGCAGATGGTGAAGATGCGGTCTGGTCGGTTGCATCATCCTCCCATTGTGATAACTGATATGGAGCAATCATCAAATGCGCTTATCTGCGCCAGAGACATCCCTCGTGGCAGCACTTGTGTTGTCAAGCCAAAGTTGACCACAGGCATGCAGGCACTATTCGAAGTTATAGATAAAACAGTGCAAGGGACGGTAATACCTCAACTGAGGAGGACCTCGGTCACAGGGGTCGCGATGTAGTCGCCATCAGGCGCAGGTGGGTCTGAGAGCAACTCAAGGTACGTCAAAGTCGAAGGGGGTAAGTGAACGAAATCTGCCGAACTGAGATTGGGGGGTGGTTGGGTGCAGGTGAGGCAGGTCAAGTTGAAGGGTATCACTTGAGCATTCGATTAGGGTGGAATGCACAGACAGAAAGTCCAGGCCAAGAATGACGTCGTGGGGGCAGTGGGCGAGTACGGTGAAAAGGACAACGGTAGAATGGTCAGCGATTGCAGACTCGGGCGGTGCACATACCAATTACAGGAGCTTTCGCACCATCCGCGACATGGACAGTGCGTCGCAGCGGGGGTTAGAACTTTCTTCAGCCGGTTTCGAAGATCGGAGCTCGTCACAGATATATGGGCGCCTGTGTCGATGAGAGTGCAGACAGGAATGCCATCCACTTGTACATCAAGCAGGTTCATATTGGTCGGGATCATCAGTAGAGGCTTTTACGGCGTAGAGAGCAATGCAGCGGCACCTCCGGGCGCTGCACCATCTAGTTTTCCTGTTGAGAGCGTCCGAGGGAACTTGGAAAATATGAGCAGCGGGGCTCAGGTGAGCGTGGCTGACAGCGTTGGAGCGAAGGTGATTGTGAGTATGGACGGCTGGATGCAGAAGGTTGAGCGGTAGTGTAATCGGCGCGAGCTGCATAGGGACGGGAATAGCTGTTTGGTCTAGAGTACCCAGCATGCATGTTCGGTTCAGGTGAGTTCCAGCGACTTCGGCAATACTGGGATACGTGCCCATTTCCACAACAGATGAAGCATATCGGCTTGTCATCAACAGTGCGCCATTCCGGTGAATTGCGAAAATGCGGCTGGTAATAAGGTGGTGAACAAAGTGGTGTACTACGACATGGGCGGGTGTCAGGGTGATGCACCGAGCAGACTGAGGGAAATCCCATGTTGGCGAACTCTTGGCGGACGACTGCTTGGATCATAGGGATAGGGACTGATGGTGTGGAGGAGGGGCCGAGCTCGAAGGTCGCTGGACAAGCGGCCTCAATTTCTCGCCGCAAAATCCAAGTAACTTTGCAAGCTGTGTCGTTGGAACTAGGAACATTGGCACAGGATGATGTTGCCGCAATGTTGGGCAAGCGGGCAAATTGTTGAGGGATTCGTCTGCTTTTTACGATTTCCAGGCGCCGTCATTCCTTAATCGTTGCATCAACCGTCGACACGTTGTTAAATACAAGCAGGTTGAAGGCGTAGTTATGTTTTTCTTGTTCATTTTCTCCTTGATGTGGATTGAAGTCCCGTCAAGAAGATGATCGACGTCGATGAAGCAGGAGGCAGGTTGGAGGTAATGAACTTGAAGGTATATTGCAGCAAATATTTACAGTCATATGTACATCTTGCCGAAGCACACTGATGATAACATAGACATCAACAGCGTCTTACTCTTCTACTTAACTTTTCTTAAGTTAGAGCCTAGAACACTGTTACTACATACAACGAACTTAGTCTCACTGTTCGACCACCGAGTGGTTACGGCACAGACAGAAGTTGCATCGTACGGAGTCTTACTGATCGATCAGTTAAGTGATTACAGCCTAGACTGAAGGGAAACGAATCCCGTCCAGTCTTTAGTACCTTGCGGCAACAAAGAAGAAGGGGAGGTGGCCACTGCTGGTCCGCCTCAACCTTCTGTTATCCAATCTGTTTACCCTCAGATTAAGCCACTCCTTAGTGGGCTGTCCCTAATCTCGACAGCAGCGTCTTTGCAGTTTACACAGGCATTTTGGCATTCTTTCCCATCATGGCTCTCCCTCTCCTTATCCCACGCTCTCAGATATTCTCACAGTCGAAATATCGGTATCGTAGCAGCCCTGCGGCATTCGCGCCATCTCCCAGGCTCATCCAGTCGAACCCTGTCGTAAAGTGGGTTCCGGGGAACACTGCGTGTCTTCGCCTTTCCCGCAGTTCGGACCGTGCATTGCTGCGACTCAACCCTTCGTTCCAGTCGGCGCGCCGAAAGCGCATGCCGGTCGTTAAAGAATTGGTTGGGCCAAGCGCATTGTCGCTTCGAGCGACGGCGCACTTCTCATGCATTCTCTTCCTACGCGTCCGAGCTGCTCTTCCCCGAAACGGCCACTGAGCAGACAAGCACGGTCGCGCAGCCGCAACCCCCCGGAGCGACTGCGGGGAGCATGACATGTTTGCCCGCCTCATCTTCCTCCGCATTGGCCGATCTTCCTCCAGCCAGGTTCAGCGAAAGGGAAGGGTCTCGTACCAGGAACCCCTGGGGGCCAGCGTGGGAGACCAGCCGCTCAATGGGAGCCGTTTGCTTTCCATTGATAATTGCTGTCGAAGACCATGCAGAGAGAGAGCCGAGAAAGAAGCTTTGTATAGCGTATGGTGCTACGCCGTCCCTTCTGTACGATCGCCTTATGAGCGGCAACATAACAGGCGTCATCTGCAATTCCTTTGAGGATATGGGCAACCTTCTCTTGTTCCGTCATGTGCGCATCAGCTTTTTGGCAGAGGGCCAAAATATCCTGAATGTACATCACGTAAGTCTCGCTTCACATCAGTACATGGGTGGATAACGCCTGTTTCGCTGAAAGTTGGTCACCTGTGAAAGTTACCGAACAGCACCAGAATCTTGTCCTTGAACGCATCCCTACTAGTAAGCCCCACCTCATGCTTTTCGAACCAGACACGAAGGGTGCCGCTGAGGTAAAATATAACGTTCATGAGCATGATGGTAGGGTCCCACTGGATGGTTGTGCTGATGTGCTCGTAGAGGTTGAGCCACTTCTCGACATCTTTCCCGTTGGTGCCAGAGAAAACGCCAGGGTCACGAGGAGGGGTGACAATGAGTAGGTTGTATTGGCAGCAGGTGTTCGGGTCGGCGCTGCAGCCCCTGCGGACGAGGTATCTTCTGGAGCCATGAAGGTAGGCTCGAGAAAGCGTCCACTGTGAAGCTCCATTTCGGGAAGGCATACCCAACACTTCCACCAAAGATGTTACGGTGAAAGACGCAAGGGGCGAAGCTATGTACAGATGTATTTACAAAGGAACGCTGAGGCACTTGGCCATGAAGCTGCAGCCCGAGCAAGCCTCACTAAAAACGTGCTCCTCATCGTCTTTTCCATTCGCCTCTTGACGGTCGGTGGTACGGGTGCGTAGCAATATGCCCGCGTGCTGTGAGGAACACTTTACTGGTGTGGCTTCTAATCATGGATGCTGGTTGCGCTGTTCAACAAGACTGAATTTTTTATAATGTTATTGATGTATTTTTTTAAGAGTGCAGCTGTTTAGCTCCCATTCCTGCAGTTTCGCTGTGCCATTGGCCTCGGCGGAACCAAACATAACGCTCACAGGAAAAAAGTAAGGCGGTATGGGGGTCATGTGGTTCCTAATTGTAATATAGAATATTCTCAGCCCGTTCTTTGTGAATTGTGAGGGAGGCACATAAAAAATGATGCCATACAAAGGCGCAAAAAATAGGCAGAAAGAGGGGGTCTGTAATACATGTTTCACATTAGGGAGTATCGTAATCACTGGCCAACTTCTTTTAATATTGTCTGATTGTGTGAACACACGTGCGGCACATTCCATCTAAAAAAGAATTTCTGGGTGACTAGACTTTGCATAATTGGCAAAATATCAATTTAACATAATGAAGTTATATAATGAATAATGAATTTATATAATGAAGTTAATTGCCAATTCTACCAACTT
The DNA here is from genome assembly GCA_013339685.2 of Hyalomma asiaticum. Lineage (NCBI taxonomy): Eukaryota > Metazoa > Arthropoda > Arachnida > Ixodida > Ixodidae > Hyalomma > Hyalomma asiaticum. The sequence continues at coordinate 61,634 of JABSTT010001858.1, forward strand.
TGGTACACAGAGGCATAACTAGTTATTTAGGTCAACGTCTGATGTTGAGAAATTGCTCCTAACAGCCGTTTTATGGGATATCAACTCTTTGTTTTTAAAATGTATCCTCATTGGTCTCCTTTATTGCTTCTTACACAGTCCATTTTTCTGCAACTTTTAGCTGCTCCAAAAGTCTGTTTTCTTGCTCCAAAATGACTTTGGCTAATCACTTCACTGTGTTTGACTACACTATGCCATAAGCTTTTCTGAACATTGTCCCACCACAGTCTAGTTATTAGGGCATTTGGCTGCTGATCCGAAGGTTGCGGGATCGAATCCGGGCTACGGTGTCTGCAAGTTGATGGAGGCGAAATGTTGAGGCCCGTGTACTGTGCAAGGTTAGTGCACGTTGAAGAACACCAGGTGGTCCAAGCTTCTGGACCCCTCCACTACAGCGCCTCTCATAATCATATCATGGTTTTGGGATGTAAAACATCAGTTTGGTCAAGGTTATTTTGCATTGTGAGGTCATGAATGACAAAATGCACTTCTGTGAAAACCCAGCCTACCGCATCAGTTTAAATTTTTATTTGACCTAATTTAGAGCTTTTCACCACAGGAATCATGAAGGGACTTCTATACCCTTTTTCCTACATGAAGATCTGCCTTTAATACCCAAGTGATATATACTTATAAAAGAGATGGATAATTCACACTCGTAGTGTCTAGGCTTGTGTAAGTGGTTGAGTCCTTTGAAGAATACAACAATTATTTCTGTATCTGTATTTGCTTTAATATGGATTTCAAATTGCTGAAATTGCAGAGTAATTGAAACAGGGGGAATGAATAGGACTATTTGTGTACCTGTAACTTGCCTGGAAAAGCTGGTTTCACTCAGCACATCTTTTCACTGAAAAGGTGGTCGCAATGTCATGAAACCACCTTGTTAGGTGGAAATTGCACTGCCGTGAAGCTACACCTCAAGCTGAAGTGAGCATTTAGCATGTACACCCTGACAGTATTGTTGAAGCTTTGGAACAGTGTATATGGGCTAAATGTAGTAAGTTTGAAAGCTTTGCATATTTTACTGCACATAAGTTACACCCCCGAGTACAACAGGCCGCGAAGAAAGTGTATGACCTGTGCAAGTAACTGTGGACACAGTTATGTTTCGGCACATACATCTTGAAGCAGCACTGGTTAGGTTTAACATCATCATCGTCAGCCTATCTTGTGCCAATGTGCGGTGAAGGTTTCTCCCGATGATCCCTATCCTTCCCAGACCCATGTGAGTGGATTCTATATTATGCTTGCAAATCGTTAAAATTTCGTCGGCACACTTTACTCTCTGTCATGCACTTTCTCATGATGTGGGCTTCCCATGTTCATTTTGTCTTAACGTTGACTAGGATATCTGTTGCCTCTGTCCATACTCTGATGCACCCTGCTGTCTTCTGTCTCTTAATGTTATGCCCAACATTTTTTATTCCATCGCCTGCTGTGGGGCTTTTGAGTTTTTTAGTTTCCTCATTATTGAGGTTTTTGTCTTCTTATGTTAGCACTGGGAAAACAGAGTGGTTATATGCTTTCCGCATGTAGGGTAATGGTAAGTAACTAGTAACGAGTTAGGAATGCCTACCACCATCCTATACTTATTTTTTGGTGAAATTCTTTAACTTATATGGGCACCTCAATTTGTAATTGGCCTAGATATATGTGTTCTTTTAGAGCTTCTACAGTGTGGTTTTCAAATGTGAACTCATTTGTTTGCTGGGCCACCTAACAATATTTTGTTATTTGCATTCATCTTTAATCCTACTTTAGTGCTTTCCTGGCTTAGATCTCGAATCATTTTTTGCAATTTATCACCATCATTGGTAAAAAGTATGATTTCATTCACAAAGGACAACCTGTTGAGATATTCTCCATTAATCCTTATCCCTGTTTCTTCCCAATTTAAGCTTTGAATCTTTCAAAAATGCGGTGAATAGTATTAGAGAAATTGTGTCTCCTTGTTTGACTCCTTTCTCATTAGGGATTTCCTGGTTGTTTAATGGCAGAGTAGGGTGGCTGTGGAACCTTTATAGATATTGAGCATGGTATTTACTTATTTTTCAAGTATTCCTTGATGGTATAATGCCTCCAGTGCATCTGGTATCTTTATTTTTTCATAGTCTAGGAAGTCCATATAAAGAGAGGATCTACAAGGCAAATGAGTTCTGCAGAAACCCGCAAGGTGGAGTAGTGTTTATGAAAGGAAAAATTAGCATCCTTCCGTTTTATAGCACATGGCTACAAGGAAATCCATATGGATTTCTCACAAATGAAAGCTTCCTAGTTACCGAAAAATTCGTCCTTGTCCGGGGTTTGGACCGAGGACCAGCACCCTTCCAGGGCACTCGCTCTTCCAATAGAGCTAACCAGAAGCCTAGCAATTGACAGCACGAAGGCGAATCCATTGACAACTCGAAGCGCATCGGCAGGAATACAAGGCAAATGAGTTCTGCGGAAACCCACGAGGTGGAGTAACGTTTGTGAAAGGGAAAATTAGCATCCACCCGTTTTGTTACACAAGGCTACAAGGAAATCCATACGGGTTTCTCAGAAATGAAAGCTGGATTGGAAATGAAAGCCACATGAATTTCCTTGTAGCCTTGTGCTACAAAGCGGGTGGATGCTAATTTTCCCTTTAAAAGAAAGGTTCTGTTTTGCAGATTTCTTGATTGCATAAAGGTGATCGATTGTAGAGTACCATTTTTTGAAACCAGCCTGCTGTCTTGATTGACTACCAGTCCTGTGAGATGCGGGGTACAAATGATTGATAACATGTTAAGCACGAAATTTGTCCCACCTTTTGTGCGGGACTGTAGTCGGGACTGTAGTATATTTTGTGGAAGAGACAGGCGAGAGAACTTGCAGCGACAGGCGAGTGACGCTAACTGTTATGACTCTTTCATTAAAGTGATACTGGCCTTGTGACTGTAGTTTCTTAGATAAAACGGACAGAGTTGTTTTGGACAAGCTCGAGGGCAAAGGTTAATATAGCAGTGCTGGGGTCCCAGATGGAAACAGCATATTTCAGTTTACTTCGGAGTAGCATTTTGTAAAGGAGGAGTGTTAAAGAAAGAGGTACAGATGAAAAGTTGCACCGGAGGTAACCGAATGAGCGGTCGGCATTGCTAATTATTTTGTTTATATGTAGAGGTCAAGGAAGAGAGAAGTTAAGTGGACACCTAGGTAACAATAGGACGTTACAGATTCGAGAGTGGAGTTCTTGAGCAAGTAGGAAGTGGGGCTAGAAGTTGTACAGGAGACGCATCGTACCTTACATGTCATTGTATTGAGTTCCATCAGCCAGATATTGCACCAAGAAGATAGAGAGTTATCGTTTTGAAGGATTGTTACATCATTTTGGTCAGTAATTTCTCCAAAGACTACACAATCATCGACTGTATCGACATTACCACTGTAATGCCCCACAATTTTCTTGTAACCTATCTGCAATGAAACCTACATGGCGAATGACAGCGAAACATTTCTGCACACACTGTGAAACTAACAGCTGATTAGCAGAGGGCTCTTTGCTTTTCAGGCACATTGAAGTGAGAAGACCAGCAATTTCGGGTGATGATCTGCTTACAAAAGCTTTTGTACATGTAAATAGGATAAGTTAATTTTGCCTTGCGAACATCCTGAGCAAGTACATGCATACGTGTGAGCATAGCTATGTCATTTGTCATTGAAGAACATGACTGTGCTTCCTTGAGCTAAACCTAAATACATACTTCATTTTGAAAATGTGCGGCAAGTAACTGCTTTCTTAAGGTTGATCTGCAATAGCAATAACACACAAATGCCATAGGTGGGTCGCCACTTGTCCTCCATAATGGAAGTTGTGGTAGGTTAAAAAGAACCCTTGTAAAGGTGTTGATCATTGGATTTGTGCACTGCCAGCAATTGAGGGGCGTGTGGGTCACATGTCTGACAACCATTCATGTCAAGTATCAGACTTCTGCAGAGTGCAAAAACTGCTGAAAAAAGTTTTAAATAAGTGCCCATGCACTCTTCTAAGGGAGGTGCATTTTCTGTTAGAAAACTTGGAAAACCAAGGACATATAGACAAATGCTGCTAGCTAAAGAAGCACTGCTGTAACTTCCCTGTTTAACTTTTCTAAGTCATCCCATAAAGGGCCACACTTTCATGCATATATGTTTCCCAGATCTATATTCCTTGTTGATCATATCCATGCTCAGAGTGATGCTTTGCCTGCTGTATCAACAGGGTCAGGGAGCCATGCCCTATGGATCATATGAGCAGCATATGTAGTGGAAAGCATCGTACAACACAATTGCTCCCAGTGGTGGTATTAGCCTGTGCACAATACCGATTCCACCAATGGGCTTGAGCCACGGAGGAAGAAACATTTAGGAGGCGCAACTGCGCTCCTTGAGGCGACCAGATAACGTCACATTGCCGGAGAGCCACTTCATGCTGGCGGCGTCTGGCGGCAAAAATGCGAAATGCCCCCGTTTTTGTTTCCGAAGGAACCGGTCGCGCGCGCGCTCCTGTTCCGCCGCAGACACGGAGCTTGGACACGGAGCGCGTTCGGCCGCACTAGTTTCTCGCTCTGTCATCGCGGGCTTGGCTGTTCCTACTGATAGCAGTTACGCCAACTTTTTTAGACGCGGAGGAATAAGCTCCGTGGCCCGCGAGAATTTAGTACGACGCTTTTAATATTTCAGCACCGTTGAAGAAGAAAAAAAAAGTAATCCGTCGCTTTCAGGGATCGCTACAGTAACATAATCTGTTGCTTTTGTTTGTACGTGGTGCTGTTTGGTTACACAGCCACGTGATGATATTTAATGACTAGTTATGCGCTGCTGGCTTGCACCGAACGCATACATGCCTCACAAACGCTGCTCACAAACGCTCCTCACAAACGCTGCTAGAGGGAACGCGTGTGGGCTTGCTCGCCCGGCCGGTAGCGCTTCCTTTTCTATTTTTAACAGCTGCGGGTTCGCGCCGTCAGACGCCGCCAATCGAAGTGCCTCCGTCGGCGCATGTTTTCTTTGTATTTTTTGTGACGTTATCTGGACGCCCGCCAACGCCCGTTCTAGCAAGAGTTTCACCTCCTAAACATTTCTTCCTCCGTGGCTTGAGCCACACCACCAAAACGGTGCTTATGTAAACATCAAACATTAAGAAGGAAGAGGAGGTTAGTGACTGCTACATAATAAAATTAGTCATTGGTAAGGATGCCCCTTGGTGCCCTGCATATTCAGAAGAGCACTTCACATGACCCAATGCACATTTACGCTGGAGGTACATTCCCCATAATATGAAACTTTGAGACATTTTAATTAGTTCACACATTATTGTTTACCAGTCCTTTTCATTTTTCTTTTTTTGCTTGCTTGAACGTACACCAAAGGTACAAACAGTCAAACTTGTAAAATAGAAGTGACCTTATACTGCAGTGTGTGCATAAGTAAAAGCATTATATCTCGGATTAACGAAACTTGCCCGGTAAATTTTATCATTTTATCAGAAACTTCTCATGTGTTGCTTGCTGATCCTAACCAAAGGTCTTCCATTGTTTCTCTAGCCCAGTCTTGGTCAGCAGCAGCAAGGTACAGGCTGAAGGGCCACCCAGAAGGATACTTACTGCCATGAGGTGGGGGCTCGTGCCCCAGTGGTATGCAAGAGAGCTACGGGACTTCAACTTGCGAACAATAAACTGCAGGCAAGAGTGCTTCAAGAACAAGTGCTATTCTTCAGCCATAACAGCAGGCCAACGTTGTGTTGCAGTTGCTGATGGGTTCGTTTCAAAAACCATCTTAAGATATTTAATGTACTTGCATGAGCTAAGGATGGGAGTACTTGCCCGTCATTTATACCACGCTGCATTGAAACTGCTTCAAAATGGTGCCTCCATATGTGACCAAATGTGAGGCAACAATCAATGACAGTGGCTTTGCACGGGGATCTGGGGAGGCTCATTCGTTCAGATGCATCCACAACGTGGTGCACTCAAGCAAACTCCCTTTCCTCTGTGGAGTCTGCATCGGCGGCATCAAGTACTCGCACCTAAATACTGTATTTTGACGCATACAACCCAGGTGACAATTCACTTTTTATTTACTGAAAATGCCTTATGGACCATGTACACAGGGTTTTACATGATATATGGGGGGAAAACAAACAAGTTAGTGTTTATTATGTGTGACTCAGCGGAGTTTTTGCAACGGGCGTAATTGATGCGAAGGACGATGCCTTAGGGAAAGTTCTTCCAGTTGACAAAAAAATGATTGTAGGAGCATAGTGATGCGGGCACGAGGAAGGTATACAGCCTTCTCATGGCTGATGTGTTGAGGACTTGCAGTGAGCTGGATCAATGGAAAATGGGGAGAACAAAAAATTCATGATGAAGTGAAAAGCCTTGCAATTTAGTGCCGCATTTGGTAGACCTGCGTTTTGCATTAAAGTTAGCATATTTATTCAAATGTAGGTCGATCTTTTCTTTTTTCGAAAATGTTGCCCATACTCAGCTATCAACCTGTATTCGTGACCAAGGAATCTCAGCCTATATTCGCGGTCAAAGTGACCAAAAGAACCGAGCTAATGACGTTCAACTGCCGCGCCTGCTGTTCTTAAAGCGGTACCTGCTACATAGGCTCATTATATACCATAAAGTAAGAGTAAAGACCACACCAGCCCTACTTTTCAAAGAAAGTAATGAAGAAAAAAGTTAATCATGTAATAGCTGCATACCACCTTTTCAAAGCACCCGTGATATGCAGCTGCTCTGCCATGTTTTCGCTGGAACCCGTGATTTCCCTAGGTAGCTCCTAGCCCTAGCCCAGCCTAGGCCCTAGGCTTGCAGCCGCAACCACCATTGCTCTGTCCATCATGATGGTTTTGAATAGTTTACGTTTGCTTTTGCACGGTTCTGCGATAATGTCACATTGGCAGAGCTAACAGCTTACTTTCATGTGTGAAGCGATACATTTTATCAAGAACAGCGGAAACTGCTGCTCAGCATGAGTTCGACATAAACGAAGAGTTGATTAGGGGTTGGAGGAAGCAGCAGGACCAACTGTTTGCGTGCAACAGTCGGTGTCGTGCTTTTTGCGGCCCAGCAGCCGGCAGGCATGATGCTCTTGAGGCTCCATGTGGAAGAGGAACGTGCCAGAGGTCTCCCGTTTCGTGCGAGGATATTCAAACAAAAGCCTAGTATTTGGCAGAATGAGACGGGATTGGTCGGTCAGTGTGGTGAAGGACGCGTGGGATGACTTACCAGTGGTAATCGTGTCTGGCTTCAAAAATTGTGCATGCTCGATGGCAGTGTCATTTGTGATGCCGAGGATGCCTGCAAAGAATCCAACGACGGCAACTTTTTCGACACTTCTGACAAAGATGACACTCCTGACAGTGACTAGAGGGCTGAGGAAAAGTTATTGTAAATAAAGGTGTGCTATTTTTCAATCTTTTTTTTCATAAGTAAAAAAATATGGGTCGATTCACACTAGAATGTTTTTTATTTCTCATGACTGCTATAAGTAGGGGTCAACCTATGTTCGTGCCCGACCTATGTTCGAGTAAATACGGTAGTTACACAAGTAGTGTACAAGTAATTGGAATAAATCAGTGCAACAGTGCGTTTTTGTGTAGATTCAAATAGATTTGTTAGAAAGCATTTAGGAGGCCTTCCGACAGAGCGAGCATATTCTAATTTTAGTCAAATTAGTGTTTTTTAAGGCAGTAATTTCACAAGAGGATATCTGTGTCTTAGATTCCACTTGAAGTACCCTAATGTATGTACGGTTGATGTCGTTAGCAATCTTGGTTATCACAGGAGAATGTGCATTTGTAAGATTATGCTTGAGGTACATTAAAGTACAGGTAGTGTCGTTAGCAATCTTTATGTGCATTGACCAAATAGGGTCATTACAGAGGGTAATGCCTAGGTATATAGCATGATGTTTGGAGGAGATGATGCTGTCGTTAAGAAAGTATTTGAACACGGGTTAGTCATGCCATCTATGAAATGAAACCAGATGTTTTATTTATATTTTACAGCATTAACCAGTCACTGCATCATTTATCTAAGCTTCGTAAATTGTTCTGGAATGCTGGGCTATCGGTTACATCCATGATCGGATGATAAATAATGCAGTCAGCGAACAGGTGTATTTTTGAAGAAGTATTACTTTGCAGGTCATTGATGTAGATGAGGAAAAGGAGTGGACCCAATACAATGCCTTGTGGTACACCGGATAAAACAGGATATGAACTTTATGGAAGCATTATTTGCATGCATAAATTGCTGATGGCTAGTAAGGAAATTCCAGTCTTGGAGAAGGGAAAGCAGGTGAAGTCACAGAAGATATAATAGCAATAGCTACTCGTACAACAACAACAACCATAACAATATTCATCTGGCTTTCCGCATCTTCTTTCTTGAAAACTCGGCCCTGGCCACTTTTCTATTAATAGTGCTAAACCATGCTGAGCCGCGCTTTGTTTGTGACCGATAATTCAAGGCACATGGTGGTAACACAAGATGCAAGATGAATGACAGTTACTGTTGTTTCA
>JABSTT010001859.1:0-71457 GCA_013339685.2 Hyalomma asiaticum
TTTTTTCTGTTAACAGTAACAAGAACACCTTTATTGCACTTAGGAAGATTCTGGCCAGGAATACACAGCTGCGAAAGGCAGAACTTCTTATACAACTACATGGCTTGAGTGCCCTATGTATCAGGGAGCCACTGTTGCACTGTAATGGGCAAAGAAAAAGGATGTGGAGTGTCTAGTAGATACAGCTCCTGCGAGCCGCTGCAAGCACAATGCTGCCTTCAACAGAGCGGCCTACACGTACTGGCGACACTCAGTGGAAGCATGCAACTGCCGCAGCGCAGCATCTAGCATACAGTAGCTGCCTCTCTGAGTATGACAGGGCTCAAGGCAATCAACTTGGTACTTCAGGTGTAACACAATGGTGATTAAAGGTGCCAAATATTCGACATTTGTTATAAACGGACAGTCCGTTATTCAGCGATATAAGTGTTTTACCATGAAATGCAAGGGCAGAGTTATTACAGAAATGTAAAGAGGTGTTGAATAACAAATTAAGCTATGACCCCAAATTGTTTGTTTAGGTATTTCACACAAAATTATTTAAATAATAATGGCCCACGCGCAGAAAATGTTCGGTGTGTCCAAGCACGTTTGGGCCTGATCTCTTCATTCGGCAGCATTGTGCCCTCTCATGCAGTTTCTCCGGAATCCGAATCGGAAACGTCAATTTAAGCAGACGTGGTCTCAGGGCCGAGTCGCCGGGTGTTTAGGTAGCGCAAACGGCTCCCACCAACACATTTTCATGTCACACACACCAAACCACTTATTTCGTCCGAATCCAGTCAGGAAACATCCGAGCGACATCGTAGTGACTGCTTTCGCAGATTGATCATACGGCGTTCTGCGAGTGCTGTCGACACGGCGCGTAGCGATGTTCAACGTCGACATGTATGTACCCCATCACCCGGCTGCGAGTGCTGTCGACACGGTGCGTAGCGACGTTCAACGTCGACATGTATGTACGCCATCACCCGGTTCGTGAACACACGCTCGCAAACTGGCGGTCTGAGAAGAAACACGGACACACGGATACACGCACGGAGGTTCTTTCCCCCATGGATACACGGACGACTACGGTCCTTGCTCAGGGGAGGTCGTGGACGCACACTCCAAAATCAAGGGACCCGCCCACCACGTCGAATGGAGCAAGAAAGTTGTTTACTTCTTTGCAAGGCTAATAACACGTTTTATAATAATTTTGTACGGCGCTACATTAAGCAAAACCTATTATTATGTAGAAACGCACGATCTATAATTAGATATGCTTTTGTGATACGTCATTAATTAGAACTTGTCCATTTATTCGCAAATAAAGCAACTTTTCTTTTATACTGCAGTAATTAAATACATTATGCAGCAATAATTTACTTATTTTAATTGATTATAATGAACTTTATTAAAGTGACGTCACATCCGTGCGTGGCAGGAGACGAATCTGTGTGGAGTCGTCTAGGTCGCCGCGCGTCGCACGAGACGCTGCCTTATATAAAACAGTAAAGCACCACCTGGGGGGAATAGAATGCAACTCAAACCGAAACTGAAACACGTCACCACATCATCCCCCCCCCCCTTGTTTGAAATGAGGAGATATGTTCAAGAAAGAAAGAAAGAGAAAGAAAGGAAAAGAAAACACTCAGCAATTCCATATGTACATCACATCATCCTCCCTCTTGAAAAACAATGCCAAACACAGCAGTAGGAACATTGGAAGAAAACATCCAATACAGAAAGGACAGTACTTCCCTGCAATCCACACAAACAAAAAATCACAGCATATCCACGGAGTGAATGATGATGAGTGGGCGAAGCTCGGGAGGTTCATCGTAGATCGTGCCGCGTTCCGGATTAATTTAGGTAACGCGCACGCTACGAATCCTTGTGGTTCAACTACGCACAAGTGAAATCTCCCACCGGCATTTCATTGCAAGTCAAGATCCAGTGCATATATATATATATATATATATATATATATATATGGGTGGCCGTTCTCCAGCGCAAGCAGTCGGTATTTTTCAATCAAGAAACTCTCTAGAAGACGCTGCCTGCGCCAACGTTTTCTCTCGCGGGTAAGGGCGCGTTCTCCTTCTTTGCGAGCTGGTAGAGCGTTTATCTAAGAAAGAGCGTTTCCATAGTCAACGCGCGCCTTTCGCTCTCTCTCTCTCTCACAAGACAGCAGATGGAAGAGTGAGAGAGCTCGCGCGCCGAGGGCGAGCGCGAGCCTCCCGGCGTTGCATGGCATTGCATGGTATTAGTGAGTTTTAGTATATCGGAAAGCAGCAAACGTAAAGATTTAGCGTTAAGGATAACGTTACGGTAAAGCTGGGTGCACTTAGCGGCACAAACTAGACTTTTAGTATAGCGGAAGAGAGCGAAACGCTAAAGCTAACGCAAAGGCATGTACGGCGACAACTACACCTTAAAACAACTCTTATTAAATCCCTAAGTGCGCCACAAAATCATTGAGCCAGTATCGTGTAAGTGTGTTGTTATGTCGGCAGACCCGAAAAACGTCGCTTCGTTTCAAAATGCCGCCATCGAGTCTCCTTTCTGACCCGTACTGCCTGTCATTTCGAAGTTGCGATGACATAGCAGCGCTTAATTTTATACTTTGGAAACCAGAGAAGCTACGCAGGCAGTCCATGTCGTCGAGGCTATGCCGCATACGAGAAATTTCGCCGACATTTCCGCTTTGAGAAGGCGGATTTTCCACTTGTCATCCACTGCCCCGGAGCTTCTGCAACATTTCTCCAGTGCCCAGGGGGTGCGCATCTGTGCATGTGCCTGCGAAGGCTGGCTTATCCAAGTCGCCTTTGTGACTGAAGGAATACTTCGCCAAACAATACTGTCATTTCAAACATTATACATCAGTAATGCACCACACTACTCGTCTCGGCTTTATTTAATTGGTTGTAGCTTGAAACAGCCGATGTACAAAAAGAAAAAAAAGAGCACCGGTGGCAGTGCCGCCATCTCGACGAGACTACCGTAAACGTGAGCAAAGCGACATGGTCTCTGAGATTTCGAGCGCCGGCACGCGCAGTCTCGAAGGCCGTGAAAGTGAGTGCACTCACATTTTAAGCCTTGTGTGCCGCTTACGGAGAGCGTATCTTGAAAACGGCGACACATTGTCACCAATACATGGCTGGCGAAGCTTAATTAGCCAAACCTAAGGCAAATAAGAACATGAGCGGGTAATGAATGAGCTTAACAATGCAGGCCGATGTCCCGACAGATCTGAAGCGAGTGGTCTCACTTCGACTGACGCCGCCATCTTGCCAGGCGTACGGGTGCCTTTGCGAGCGTTAGCGTTGAACGATATCTTCCGAAAATAGCGTAGGCACGTAAGGGTATCCTATACGTTAACGTTCTGCGCATGCGCGGTGTGTTCCACGGTAACGTTAACCTTACGCTAAATCTTTGCGTTTGCTGCTTTCCGATATACTAAAACTCACTATTGTGAGTGGTGTAGGTTACACGATACGCGTGACAACGGACCCAGAGCTTAAGGAGCTTAGCCCCTAAAAACTTGAACTCGCCATGCACTTTTCGGCGCTTCCGTGGCCGGCGAGGCCACGGAAGCGCCGACCACGGACTCGAAGTACTGGCGGAAGTCTGAATATGGCATCCTTTGCAACAGAAATTGGGAGCTTCAGCACTGCACACGAGTAGTCAGGCACATCAACTCACTTTCTAGCAGACGCGAATGGTACGGTCCATGAAGCGAACATGTGCAACACTGCAGGTAGACTGGACACGTCACTCGAGTGTTCAGAAAGTGCATGCATAGAGCCCTGTGGCTCAGACACGTACTCAGTTCACGGAATAGGCTCATCATGGCTGGGCACTACAGCCGGGCATTGAACAGGTGCCGTTAAGGAGCCCGGTGGCTCAAGTACATGTGCAGTACAAGAAAGAGAATAACCTTGACTGGGCACCGCAGCCGGGCATTCAACAGGTGCCTGAAGGCCATCTCCACCCGCGAAGCTGCAGGAACCGGAATAGCGTCCTCTTGCAGTACTGCAATTGCATCCGTCACCGTCGACGGTTTAGGACATTAAGAAACTGGCGGATCCCCGGGCGACCTGCAGACTATTGCGAAGTGCCCGCGCTTCATGCACCGCGCACAAGTGTGGCTCCGAGCATGGCAGGTGCCGGAATCGGCGCAATGCTGCCACCAGCCGAAGCGGAAGCACGCACCCACGCGAGCCGACGATTTCGCGGGCGAAGAGGCAGCAGGCCACCCAGCAGAGAGAGATTCTTTATTTGAAAAGAAGAGAAAAGCACAGGATAGTAACTGTCTCTCGTCGAGGAGGACACCTCAACCGTCCTGTGCGGGGGATGGGGGACTAAAATAGAGAAAGAAAGATAAAGTAGAACTTAGAAGAGGGAGCCACCCAGCAGAAGAGGGGACGGAGGCAGAACGAGCGGCGGAGGAGACTGTCGGCGCCACCTTGCTGAGAACCTTGGGAAGGAAGGCCGCCATGTCGGCCATTTTCATGAAAAGACCGACGGGCGGAGACGCCATCTTGAGCAGGTCGAGAACAAACGGCGTCGACTTGAAGGCCGGAAAAATGTTGTAGTGCGCGATCCACGCACTCCTCTTCATGTGTTACGTGAAGTGTTTTCTGCACGGTGAAGTCCTTTCCCATTTTGTAGAACGTGCGTTGTAGTTGCGGCGATGAAATGCCAGTGATGATCTGGTCGAATGCTAATACGTCGCTTGCCGCTCCGAAATCACATAACTTGCCGTTGCACTTGAATAAATTCGACAGCGGTTTCATCAGGCCGCTGTCGTAGAAAGTTGAATTGCGCGCGAACGCATGTCGGGTCCTGTTGCGGGTTGAAGACTTGATCAAGCTGGGTAAGAGTAGTGAACGCGCCTCTGGAGTTTCCCGGTGGCCTCCAGGCTGTGGCTCTTCCTCCACCGCACGCAGGTAACAGAAGGCCCTCGACGCCCAGCACCTTCAGTAGAAGCGCCTTCTTATGCTCCGACGCGACGCCACTGCGGCCAAGGTATCACCGGAACGCCAGGTGTATGCAGGAAAGGCGGAGGCAGGATCGCGAAATTCATGGTGGTAGAGAGCCCGCAGATGAGGAATAGGTCACTTGGAACAGCGTCTCGTAGCAGAGTAGGAAATTCCAGCGAAATTCAGAATCTCGAAGGAAATATTTTTAGCAGCGCACGTAAGCATAAAATATCTTCTTTATGGAGCATGACTTCAAGGAATTGGCTTACTTTTCAGGCCGATGAGTTTGCATGAGCATGTCGCCCACAAGCCTTCTCGGCGACGAACAAAACAAGTACGACGTACTCGGCGTCTCTCTGACGCAGTTGTCAGACTTGCATGGCCTTCGTCTCGAATGGGGACTCGAAACTTGAAAGCTTGCACACACCGTGCTCCGGAACGTGAATTGCAGCAGAATGGGCACGGCGTTGCCTCCGTGGTCCTTAGGTCCTCGTCGCCAAAGTTGTACGGGCGCCACGGCCGTCCAGGGCGCCGGCGCAGGAGAAGAACGGTACCGCGCCGCACTCAGCGTTGAGACGAAGGGCATCTTTATTGTATGTACAACAGATTATATAGAACAGTAAAGCACCACCTCGGGTGAATAGAATGCAACTCAAACCAAAACCGAAACACGACACCACATCACCCCCCCCCCCCCCCCCCGATTGTTTGAAAAGAGGAGATATTGTCACGGTGCAAGAACAGCGACGAAGACGACGATCTCGAAGGGAACAAAGGAGACGCAAAGTGGGGCGCAGGCTGACGGTCCGCCATTGGGGCTGCACCGGCTAATCTCCCCGTTGTAAGATACACTCCTATTAGAAGCTTATCCCTGTGCCCGTTTCAATATGTACAAGAACGAAAGAAAGAATATAAAAATGCCGCCCGCATCTTCCCACGGGGGGAACTCTAGTAAATGCGTCGCAGAGTGGTGGGGGTATCGCGTGTTGGGAATGCTTAATTGTTATTTCATCTTTATTATTCTTATTTATTGAATGAAGGCGCTTGCGTCCACGAGCAGCGTCCGGAACCGCGTCTCGTTGACGACGTTTGCACGCCGCTTCTCGCTGACGTACCTAGGGTCTTAAAGCTCGCTGCTCACGTTTCGCCGCTGCTTCTCGTGCGTTCGAGGGAGAGGAGTACGGGGGAGAGGTCCGCAAAGACGCCCTTAACTGAATTCCGAACGCGCGCTCCGCCGCTTATATACATACCGCCAGCGTTCGAGGGAGAGGAGTACGGGGGAGAGGTCCGCACCCCCACTGCGCATGCTCGGCTTGCTGAACGCCCGGTGGGCTGGCACGAGACGAGCCGAGCATGCGCAGTGGGGGTGTGGACGGCGCCGACGCCTAAGCGTGACATCGTGCGACTAAGAAATGCCCCGCATTTAAAAAGAATATACTCAGCAATTACATATGTACATCACACTTACCACTCACTTTTCATCACCCGTGTATGTATGGACGTCGGCGTGTTCTCGTCGCTGTCGTCGTAATGGAGGATATTCGATGGTGCCAATGTCAGCGGCCCCACCTCCGGAGGACGCTGAATTCAGTTTTCCGGGTTTGCAGGGCTGGGCGAACGACGTCTATGGGTGCCTCGAGGAAACACGAGACTTGGTGATCGGTATCGAGCGGGTGATGAGGAACGGGGTTCGTGCCTGCGTTAATCGAACGAATTGTCACGACTCGCGATGAAGTTCTCTATCTCGATAGGTCGCTCACCAGGTCGTAGGCGAGGTGTATTTGGAGCAAATCCTCGAAGGCCCACGCGTCGGTACGGGCACATTCTGTAGATGTGGCCAGCTTCTCCTCAGTGGTAGCAGAAGGGCTTGGAGTCTGAAGCACGCCAAGTGCCTGATTTCCTGGCCCTCGACGCCGCGACGTACGGGGGACTGCGACGCCTGAACGGCGCTTCTGTTTGAACGAAGGGTCGCACGACGTTGGATGCGGCGTACAGCGCTGGTCTTCGCGCGGCTTCCGCATAAGTAATGCGAATGGGCTCCTGCTGTTGCGGTACCTCGTAGCAGTGTGGTGCGTCGTAATGCTGTGGTACCTCGTAGTGCAGGGGTACATTGTAGCACGGAGCTTTAATCGCTTGCCGAACCTCGTCGCGCACTATCTCCGCTACAGAAATTCGCGTTGTCGCCGTGTCGGTGGCCTGCATTTTTTAGAGCTCCTTATGTATCACAGCCCTGATGAATTCGCGCAAGCCGTCGGTGGTGTTTCCCGAATTCATGTGAGATGGGCCGATCGAAAATTCCATGACGTTGCGGTTGTACTCTCGGGCGCGCTGTCGAAGAGCCCTTTCCATCGACATTGCTTCAGAGAGGAAGTCCGTGAGAGTTGCGGGTGGATTTCTAATAAGGCCACGAAATATTTCTTACTTCACCCCCCGGATTAGATGTCTGACCTTGTGGTCTTCTGCCATTGAGGCATCAGCACGTCTGAATAGTCGAGCCATGTCTTCGGTATACGTGGTGACACTCATTCGGGGCTTGAAACCTTGTCTGTATAGCCAGCTCCACTCTCTCCTTCCTATCAGTGTTCGAATGTGCGGCGATGAGCTGCCGACGAAATTTGTCCCACGAGGTCAGCGCCGCTCCGTGATGGAACCACGTCTTCGCGGAGTCTTGGAGCGCGAAGTACACGTAGCGCAGCTTACGCTCTGCAGTCCAGCCGTTGCATTCGGTGACCCGGTCAAAATGGTCAAGCCAGTCTTCCACGTCTTCGGAAGCGTCTCCGTGGAATACAATCGGTGTCTGTGGCTGGTGGACGATGACCTGGTGCGCTGGTGGAACAGCCGCGGCCGATGACCGCGGGTTCACGTTCATGGTGCGGCTACGAGTAGGCAACAGACCGTGTTCCGGCTGCAGCCCTTGGAGACGACGGCTGGTGCGTGCGTGCACAGGGGTAATATCTCCCGGGCTACTCACCGGAGTCGACTCATAGGTGCGCGGCGTCTCCGGCAATGGGTGCATTATACCCCGCACCTCCACCAGTAAAATATCACGAAGGTGATCAACACGGCTCAGCAAAGTAAAAATGGCACATCCCACGTGCAGTAGGAATCAACGAAAAGCAAAGCACGCATCAGGAACGTAAAATGGATCTGCATTGTCTCGCTTAGAGCACTGCACGGGCCGTGATTTTCGGCCCGGCCCGAGCCCGCCACTCGCTGAAGTTTACCCGCCCGAGCCCGGCCCGGTGAATCAAAGTGAGGCCCGCACCCGGCCCGAGCCCGGAAAAAAGCTTAACCTACCCGACCCGGCCCGACTGCATATCAGGCCCGACCCAGGCCCGAGCATGAAATTTCGAGCAACTAGTTTTAAGCAGCAGCGTTTCAGGGCCGTCGTTCAAGCTCCCCGGCGCGAAGTCGGCGAAGGGAGCGACGGCAGTTTCGGTCGTTCCGTACGCAAGAGACACAGTGAAAGGATCGGAGTCGCAGTTGCAAAAACAAAACAACAAAATTTAATCTAGATCGTTAGGGTAGCACGAGAATACAAGGCAAAAACTACACTTCACTCCGACTAACAATTAAAAGCGATGACAGAACTTTACAAACAATAGCATGCGAGAATAACAAACCACTAAGAAAAATAATTAACTAACAAATTTGTGAGTGTGGCAATGTCAGCAATACAGTAATCTAATCTACAAAAGTTAACGAAAGTTCAATTGATTTGTGGGGTTTAACGTCCCAGAACCAGCTCTGGTTACGAGAGACGCCGTAATGGAGGTCTCCGGAAATTTCGACCATTTCGGGTTCTTTAACGTGCACTGACATCGCACAGCACACGGGTCTCAACATTTCGCCTCCATCGAAATGCAGCTGCCGCGGCCGGGATTCGATCCCGCGACCTTCGGATATGCAGCCGAGTGCCATAACCACTAGACCACCGTGAAGGGGCAACGAATGTTAAAGAAGAAAGTTCAGGGGTAAAAACAGGGAATGGCATACGTGGAGATGACCGGCAGCGATGAAGGGTCCACGACGGTCTGGTGCGGCACACTCTGGTACGACACAGCGTTGACGTCGACGGAGTTTCAGCGCTGATGCTTCCGGGGAGCTAGTGCTTGATGGCAAACTCGAGCAGTTTTAACTAACCCGAGCAGAAGTCCCGATGCCTACGTTGCAGACGGTAAGCGCGCATCTCAACTAGGCGAAGCGGCTAAGGTTAGGTGGCCAGCCGGTACAAAGCCACGCTAACAACTTCTAGAAGGGATACGATGATCGGCTTCTACGCCATGTCAGAACTGTCAGAAGCGACTAGAACCCCGTAGCCCTCAGTACTCCGCGCTTATATACGCGCATGTTTTCCCTTATTCGCTGTCTGCGAATCGGGGCGTGTTTGTGAGACAACTGCTCCGGAACTTCATTTCTTGCTCTGGCCAAAATATCCCTCTCTCAATTAATGCACTGGAGAGAGCGATGGCTAAACCCTTTCTCGTGGTCGCCGAGTCGGTATCTTCATCAAACTCGCCTGATTGATAGGTCATTAGTGTCCGAGTGGCGGGGGTCCCTTCTTCACCGGTCACAACAAAGATGTGCATTAGTGGTCCATCTCGGCGGCGAGGGGCCGCCGACAACACAATAGCGTACTGCCCGCACGTGGTCAGTGCCCGCCAAACGGCGCCCCGCTGCCCTGCCCTGCATTGTTGGTCGGAAACACCGCGCCTCGGTGTTTCAAGAATCGCGTAGGGGGCTCGCATGGGAAAGCGAGCTGTTGGAGATGGAGTTGTTGGAGTTGGAGCTTCCCAGCTTAGAAGACCATCTCCTCCTTGTTTTCTCCGAAAAGGGTCGAGAGTTTTTGACATGTTTGAAGGGATCGAAGCGCTTCTAATGTTGCACGTGCGGGAATACCGTAAACGTTCAGCTATATTCGACCACGAGGCAACGTCATTCCGTGACAGAGCCCCCCACTTTCGGAATGTTATCAAATAACATTTCAACGCACGGATGACATTCGCCGAGAGTAAAGAAATAACATCGACCACTCTCGCTCAACCAAACAATCGGTGGTGCTTCACTTATACACCCCATCTTACACACAAGCTCACAACGTGAGCATAAAAATAAATCAAAAACAAAAAACATCGTCCCACAATGTACTTCTACACAGTCGTTCATCAATGAGCTCACTAAACGCAGCCATGACACGAAACACTTCTCTGCTATCCAGTAGGGTACCCAGTGGCTCCGCAAACATGAAAATGCAACCAATGCACACAAAAAAGAAGAGAAAATCCACGACGGGTACACTTCTCTATACAGTGCATCAATATTTACACTTTACACCAAAAGCACAAAACATAAAAAAAAACAAGAGCCAGGCCTGCGCGGAAGCGCAGGACAGTGGCAGCGTAAGCTGAAGGACCGATGTTCTTAGAGGCCATTTTAAACGCTTGGGGAAACTAGTGCAACTAGAGGTGGTAGGTATCCCCTGCACCATAGCTCAACATTTCGCCAAATAGGGAAGTACCCACTACGCCATAATTACGGCGGCATTGTAACGTGCAAATCTGTATAACTGCACATCTTAGAGATTCTCTTGGCGTCGTTTTCCCGAGAACGAACCGAACTCTCGGCCCGACGGCGAGCTGTGGTTTGGGCTTCTCTCTGCACAGCTGGCTGTTGTGCCCGACGTTGCCTTGCTGCAGCCGCGCGCGTAGTTCTGCGATTCGCTTCTTCAGCAGCGGTCCGCACTTTTACGAGGAGGAGCCATCAGGCATATCAAAGACCCAAGTCATTGTTGCTGTCAGGGCTGCGCACGTCGCCTGTCGCGTGATGCATGGCTCGATACGACACGATAAAGGGCAGCGGTTCGTAATAATGATGACGGTAAAGTTGAAGATTCTTTCATAATGATGATGCAGATGGTGCCTCTGTAATGGGTGCAGAGCTACAAACCATGCAGCCCCGTGTCCTTTGGAATTATTCCTCGAAATCATTATGCAATCCACTTTCCGCCACGTATAGTGGCGTTTTATTATTCTACTATACACTCTAAGCCGCAAAGGACGAAAACCGGAGTAACCGCTGCAGTTAGTCCTCGCGACCAGCGGTTAGTCTGGGGAGAGAGTAACTGAAAACGATGCGTGCCGTGCGCAAATCTCATGGTCGAAATGTTTCGTCCTTATTTTCAAAGGGACTAACTGAAGGATGAACGGTGGCATTTCGTCTCTCTACGCGTCGCTGTTAGTCCCTCTGGCATATGCTTCGGCATATGCAATTGTTTTTTCATCCACCGCCGGTGGTCGTGGCCTGCTGCAGCGAAGCACGAGGTCGTGGTTGCGATTGTCTGTCGAAACCGCTACATTCCATGTGGTGGTGGAGTTGCGGGGGCAGAGAGAGAACAACTTTAATAAGATAAGGGAACCCCAGTCCTGCCCCACGGAAATCGAACGTTTGTGCAATGTGTCCTCGAGCACATCAAGGGGGCCCTGGTGGTTAGAATTAATACGGAGACCCCCGCTACATTCAGAAGAACTGGACACTGCGAATTCGACACAGCACAATAGGCAAAACACACACACACACACACACACACACACACACACACTGAAGCAAACAGTCGAACGGTCGAATCCGTGCTATCCAATATTTAGTACTATGAACCAATTAGCGTCGAGCTATGAATTTCGTTGATATATGCTGCATCGTATATTGGTCGAGAGAGGAGGTGAATTTGTGCAACTAAGATAAAAACAGATAAAGCCTGTCACGCTTATCAACTACTGAGGGCACGTAAAACTTTCATGTACCAGTCAAGGGAAGCTGGTAGAGGTAGAAACAACTTTATTTCGGAGGGAGCAGGGGCAATTTGCAAAAAGCACAAACAAGAACGCGTCCGTAGGAGAGCGCTCACCCCTCCGGCTGAGGGGCGCAGACAGCGAGCCCCTTTGTGTGCCGAAACTCGCATCAAGTTAGTCACGGTAGGCAGTCGCGGTGCGTGCCTGCACGTGCAGCGCTGTAAAAGATGGTGCTTGTGTTTACTCTGTGTGTTTCCGCGACCAAAAAGTAGTCCGTTGCTTGCGGGAGCGAAAAACAATAAATGCCTCGGTCTCAGCCTCACGTCATAATATAGTTCTGATCAGCTTAACAAAACACGCTCGTAATTGCAGGGGAAACAATCGAAACGCGCGAGTCTGTGTTTTGTGTAGCTCGTTTGTGTGTCGGAGCGATACACCTCTCCTTTTCTTTACGGACTACTTGCGTAGCCTTCCCAGCGTTGCAGTCAGTGGTGGCGACAGGACACTGTAAACATGCGGCAGAATTTTTGAGAAGTGTGCGCGCGCGGTCGTGGTGTGAATAGGGTGGCCGAAGGGTGATGTTACTAAGATGGTGTTTTCTGCAAGCGCACGGACACGCCGAACGAGCCCAACAGTTTTCAGCAGAGATCAGCGTAGCGAGGAATCGACAGCCCGTTGATTTTTCTATGGATTATCGGCTCGCACGCCGCGGATAAGACCACGTGTTAGCAAGTACTCTTACGGCTCATCGGACTTCCTATCTCTTCTAATCGCGCGTTAAGTATTGCTCATTCTCCTTGTATGTTTTGTTAATAGGGTTTTCTTGCGTGGTTTTTTTTTATTTAACCCTCCGGCCCTTTCGATTTTCTTTTCGTTGGAATCTTACCTTGATCTTAGCGGTGTGTGTGTGTAGATCGTGCAGATGTAAAACATGCAGGACGTTGTAGCGCTCGTAGTCTTTTCTTTTCCTCCCATTGCATGCTTCCTCATGCCCCTAGTCTGCAGTGTTGTGCGTACCTATTGAGGTCATGTACTTGTTATGCTCGTAGTCTGTGTGTGCCTACTGCAGACGCAAGTTTATGAATATGAATCCGCAGCAGATACACGCAGGCTACTTTTTTTTCACAATAGACCTTTTTCAAGCACCGCAGCGCCACCCGTGGGCGCGCAAGTGCTTCTTGGAAATGTGTGTACATCCAGCCGCCCAGCAGAGCGAAGCCCAGCCTTTCCAAGCGCGTCTTTCGCTCCGAGTGAGTGACATGGGAGCGAGGCTAAACGCATTTTTTGCGTGTTTTCTTTTGTAAGCAGGCGCGTAGCTGCACGGGACAATGAAAAAGGAGGGGAGCAAGGGGGTGAATTCGCGGGGGTCGGACTGGTCGTACGGGGTGTGCGCTGGCATGTCTCGTCAACGTAGTTTCCCGGTGTCTCGGCAGTGTACGTGCGTTTGCGAGTGACCATGTGCTTTATTTCCACTCCGCGTGTGCGGAGAACACCGGGCGGTGTCACGGCAGTGTACGTGCGTTTGCGAGTGACCATGTGCTTTATCTCCACTCCGCGTGTGCGGAGAACACCGAGATGTGGACGCTGTATTCCTGTGTAGGTGTTTGTGTCGGCATTCCAGCGTGGTCCTACGCAGGCAACTGCAAAATAGCGATGTGTTTGCGACGACGAAGTAGACCAACGGGCAGTGTGTGCTAAACGAACGAACTGTGCGCAGTGCGTGAACGAAGTCTGTTGCGGATATCTCTTTCTAGGTACTGTAATTCATTGTTTTCTAATTAAACAGGTATGGTTTTCCATTTACCGCGTGGGTTTTTCCGGCTCATTTTGGTACCCCTTCGTGCTTGGTGCGTGTACTTTTCGTCTGTCCCGCTGGGCTCTGTTCCCGCTACTCGCTACTGTCGCTTGGTTCCCTTTTCAATAAAACTTCACTTTAGTAAAACCACATTTTGTTGACAGTGGTCCTTGATGTATGCTAGCTCCGCCGACGTGCCATGTCCAGCTGTGTCGGCCCAGCTGTGTCGGCGCACATGCGATCGCGTACACTTTGCTTCGATGCTCTGTAATCTTAACTGCTGCACGAAGAAGAGAAGATTTGCGAGCGCCTAGATGTTCACACGGACTGCTGTGTGTGTGAACATGTGTGTGATCTCTTTTTTCTGAAATGCCACTTTGTAGTTGTCATCGTTTGGAAGCACATGGCAAATTAGGCCATCATCAGTAAAGCAACTCAAGTATTCATTTGTGATTGTATTACAAAAGACATTTGAATTATAAAACATGTCAATACAATAACAAACGTGTTGCCCACACCTTGCTGCAGAAGTAAGGCGGCAGACCATTTGTGTTTATTTAATAAATTATGTTCAGACCCTGCCTTATTTGTTGCCATTTTCACCAATTGCTGCATGCAGCCAGAGGCCTAGGCCGATGGAGACGAAAAGCCACGTGATATTAAAGGATGAATTATTTCCCTCAGTGGAGGAACAATTCATCCCTGAAAACCAGGTTTTGCCAGTTTAAACTGTTCGACCAACAGGATGAACAGTTGCTCTGTGGGAAAGGGCGAGCATCTGCAGGGATGAACATTTAGTCTGGTGGGAGCATGTGTAATGAGGAAGTTTTAGTCCTATGAGATGAACATTTAGTCTGGTCGGAGCATGTGTGAAGAGGAACAGTTAGTCCTATGGGATGAACTCAGTCTGGGGGGAGCATCTGCTTGGATGAACATTTAGTCCTTTGAGGGAGCAAGTGTGAGGAGTAACCGTTAGTCTCCTGAGGAGTAACCGCTAAGGGATGAACAATTCGTCCCTTCGCAGTCAGTCCCCGAGGGACGAATCGTTGGTCCTTTAGGGAGTAATGGTTGTGGCAATGCATTTACCCCCCAAAAGGACGAACCACAGACCCCTTTTCGTCCTTTGCGGCTTAGAGTGTACGTAACATTACATTTGTTAATGCGATTCCTCGGCAGACGTTATACCTGTTTAGGTCTTTTAGCGATGATTTTTCAACCACAGGCGTAGCTCAGCACACATATTAATATTAAGCATGCTGAGCTACGCCTGTAGTACAGTTCAAACGCATTTACGGAAATATTTCCATGCAATAAAAAAAAAACAGGCATAGCTCTGTGTTAGAATGCTCGACTGCCACGCAGAGAGTGTCGGTTCGAATCCACGCAGAGGATGACTTCGAATACTCCTCGGTCCTGGTTATTTTTTCTAAAATTTGCCGCGATAGCGGTTACGGACACCGGTGGCGGCAGCGGCGGACAACTACGGCGCAAGAACGGCCCGTGTTGCGATCTCATAACAGCTTACGCTCTAAAACAGCATATTCTTAAAGACAAAGAATAACTCTATATTCGGCTCAAGTAATCTGCCCCCACCTTTTCACTACGCTTAGTATGGGCAGCACTGAACTGGCATTGGCGCAGCAGTACATTCCACCGAAGTACCAGTCTGTTCGGCTGTCTTGCTTGTCTGATATAGCTGAGCCACTAGTGAGCGCTTTGCACAAACATACAAGTACTTAGAGAATTTCTGGATTCACCATCCTAGCGCGAGACACTCTCTTTCTAAGCGCGGTGCTGCCTCTCGCAGCTTTCGGCTGCCATTTCACGTAATCGACCACAGACATTATTCGCTGTGCCGCGAATGCTTCCTTAAAACAATGCATTCTACTCACCATCTTAACGAGCCATGCGTAACTGAAAAATATCCGGCGTACACAATAATATGTGTAGCTTTTACGCGGTCATAATTTTCCTTTGCGCTAACCTTTTCCATTAACGCTACAATAAATCATTGCCCTCATCAGACTTCCGTCCCATGAAGATTCCATGCGAAGAAAGAAAAATAATAAAGGGCCTACGCCGCATCACAAGTGATGCGCAGTTTCGCCCAGTGAACTTGAAAATAACAAATTTTCTCGCATAGTTTGCACACATGGGCAAAATGACTGGAAACGACTGTCACTCCTTTCAATGGCTGATCCTCTTCAACCGTACCCGATGAGGTCAGTCTCCCGACCTTTTCCGCCATCGGCAAGGGCCCCCACGAGCCCTCAGAAACAATTAGACCTTGCTCTCGCCCGTCATGAGGCACCCCTCCTTCTGCGAGGTGGATTCCAAGCACGGCGGGAGAAAGACCCTTCCTTTGTGCCCCTGTCAGCGCGGCGCCCGACTGTGCTCTTTCGGCGCATCGGGCTTCTACCCTGCACCGCCGATACGCTGACCGTGCCCAATCTCCGCGACGCTCCAAAGTCGCTCGAATGCCGAGGCATGACCAAGAGGCCCCGCTCCTCGGTGAACCCATTAGTGCACATGCGACTAGCATCGTCTTTCAATGTAATGCTTTGATGAATGGCCCTGACCACTACGCCGGTGCTAGTATTGCTCTGGACATTCTCTGCCTCTGAGAATTTTGCTTGTTAGCAATTTAGCCAGCCTTCGGACGCCATTTCACATGAAGTCACCTGTTGCTCTTTTTCCTCCATAGAAGGACCTCCACGAACGTGACACTCCCCTGCGGATCCAGGTGCACGTCGCTCTCGCTTTCGTCAGTTACTGTCACCGCTCTATTTTCCCCGACAGACTCGTCAATTTCATCCTCCTTTGTTCCAAACTTTTGCGGAGCTACCGCGGGGTCCTCTGGGTTCTCCTCTTTCCTACCATTATTGGCCTCCTGGCCCAGCTCTTCAAAGTTGTAATCCACAACTCTCTAGCGCTCCAAATGCGTCCACGCTTTCATAGGTCGCCTGAGGATATTGCGCCACCTCAAGCACGGCACTCTGACTTTCTTCACTTACTGACTTCAC
This sequence comes from Hyalomma asiaticum, assembly GCA_013339685.2. Lineage (NCBI taxonomy): Eukaryota > Metazoa > Arthropoda > Arachnida > Ixodida > Ixodidae > Hyalomma > Hyalomma asiaticum. The sequence continues at coordinate 16,574 of JABSTT010001859.1, forward strand.
CTCGTCTTGACCGATAATTTCTTTCGTTTCTTTTGCAACTGGATCGCAATCCTCTGAAGCTGCCTATTATCGAAATCCTCCGTTTTACAGCTTCTGGTCACTTGGCCCTGCTTTTCACAGTTGTAATGAACTGTCTCCTTGACATGAAAAGCGCGCGCACTCTTATCGCTCGGCAAAAAACCCAGTGTCGTCCTCATGGACACTCTTCCTTAGCTTAATTCTTAACTGCAGCAACTGTAACTCCAGTTCTTCGGCTTCCTTCGCCGCTATTCTTTCTCTCTCTTTTTCCTCTCTGGCCAACGCCCGCTCTTCTCTGGCTTGTCCCTACTGCTCTTTTACCCGCGCTCTCAGTTCAGCCCCCTCGAGACATAGCTCTTTGCCCTGTCTTATGAACTTTTCAATCTCCATTTTGTCTCTCACAATCCAAAATATTGGCACAGGACCATAGCACTAATGTGCCCACAGCTCGCACGAACGGGCTCTCTGAACCATGCCCAACACGCACCTCTCACTGTGCTACCATTGTACGGAACGTCCTGTCCGCAGACGCCAGTTTTGTTTACCGGGCCGTCGTTCAAGCTCCCCGGCGCGAAGTCGGCGAAGGGAACGACGGCAGTTTCGGTCGTTCCGTACGCAAGAGACACAGTGAAAGGATCGGAGTCGCAGTTGCAAAAACAAAACAACAAAATTTAATCTAGATCGTTAGGGTAGCACGAGAATACAAGGCAAAAACTGCACTTCACTCCGACTAACAATTAACAGCGAATGCAGAGCTTTACAAACAATAGCATGCGAGAATAACAAACCGCTAAGAAAAATAATTAACTAACAAACTTGTAAGTGGGGCAATGTCAGCAATACAGAAATCTAATCTACAAAAGTTAACGAAAGTTCAAGAAGAAAGTTCAGGGGTAAAAAAAGGGAATGGCATACGTACAGATGACCGGCAGCGATGAAGGGTCCACGACGGTCTGGTGCGGCAGTCTGGTACGGCACAGTGTTGAGGTCGACGGAGTTGCAGCGCTGATGATTCCGGGGAGCTAGTGCTTGATGGCAAACTCGAGCAGTTTGAACTAACTCGAGCCGAAGTCCCGATGCCTACGTTGCAGACGGTAAGCGCGCATCTCAACTAGGCGAAGCAGCTAAGGCTAGGTGGCCAGCTGCTACAAAGCCACGCTAACAACTTCTCGAAGGGATACGATGGTCGGCTTCTACGCCATGTCAGAACTGTCAGAAGTGCCATGTCAGAAGCGACTAGAACCCCGTAGCCCTCAATACTCCGTGCTTAAATACGCGCATGTTTTCCCTTATTCGCTGTCTGCGGAATCGGGGCGTGTTTGTGAGACAACTGCTCCGGAACTTCATTTCTTGCTCTGCCCAAAATATCCCTCTCTCAATTAATGCACTGGAGAGAGCGATGACTAAGCCCTTTCTCGTGGTCCCCGAGTCGGTATCTTCATCCAACTCGCCTGATTGATAGGTCATTAGTGTCCGAGTGGCGGGGGTCCCGTCTTCGCCGGTCACCACAAAGATGTGCATTAGTGGTCCATCTCGGCGGCGAGGAGCCGCCGACAACACAATAGCGTACTGCCCGCACGTGCTCAGTGCCCGCCAAACGGCGCCCCGCTGTCCTGCCCTGCATTGTTGGTCCGAAGCACCGCGCCTCGGTGTTTCAAGAATCGCGCCTGGGGCTCCTGTGGGAAAGCATCAAGTTGGAGCTTCCCAGCTCAGAAGACCATCTCCTCCTTGTTTTCTCTGAAAAGGGTCAAGAGTTTTTGACGTGTTTGAAGGGGTCGAAGCGCTTCTAAAATTGCACGTGCGGGCATACCGTAAACCTTCAGCTATATTCGACCACGAGGCAATGTCATTCCGTGACAAGCAGTATTAGACGTTTTGTTGTCGCATGCTTAGTTAAAGGGACCCTGAAACGCTTTTGGTGATTTTGTACAAATGCGTTGCACCGATAGCCCGAGTCCTTCTGATCGTTAGCGTAACAATATCAGCGCTCTGCGTTAAGCGTGTAATTTGCTACAACGTTTTAAATAACCACATCGTGAGAGATCGATGCGACTCGACTCGAAGTGTTTTCAACCGCCCCATCCCACCGGACATGCGATGGGTGCTACGAAGCGGAACCCACGGGATGTCACGAGCACTGAAGGGCAGCCAACGGTATCGTCGCGGCATCTGGTGGCACACACACGAGTCGCCGGCACACTATTACAGAGGCTAGCACTGCCGAGGCCGGCGACCTCAGTGAAGACATCGCGGCGCTATGTCGCTACGGAGGGCTTTGCACAGCGGCTGACGTGGGAGGCGCAATCCTCGCTAGCGCGCAGTCCGCAGCTGTTCGAGTTGAGGAGGAGCAGCAGTGGTAAGGAGGAAAGCGACAGAAATAATCTCGTAGCTACTTTAGCGCAGGGTGCTTCGCTTTACTTATGTTGTCAATGATTTGACAATTTTGTTTTTGTGGGGTTTAACGTCCCAAAACCAGTTCTGATTATGAGAGACGCCGTAGTGGAGGGCTCCGGAAATTTCGACCACCTGGGGTTCTTTAACGTGCGCTGACATCGCACAGCACACGGGCCTCAACATTTCGCCTCCATCGAAATGCAGCCGCCGCGGCCGGGATTCGATCCCGCGACCCTCGGATCAGCAGCCGAGCACCTTAGCCACTAGACCACCGTGGCGGGGCTGATTTGACAATTGTGTTGACCCTTTAACAAGTACATTTTAACATTCAGTTATTAAAGTAGTACTGACAGGATTTTGCGGGGGCGCAGAATATCCATTTTTCTCTTTATAGCCATGTATTGTTAACGCCCTCCGCACACGGAAGCGAGGAAACACGTACCAGATATTTTAGTTTAGTTTAAAGTTTTCGTCGCCCAGCACTGCAAGCCCCAGCACAATGGAGAGTACGATGATATATGAACACTGTCTTAAGAATCGCCGAAATCACTGTCAGAGTCGCTGGACGACCTTGAGATTGTCGTTTTTTGCTTGCCCCACGTGTAAATTACCACATACGACAGAGTTGCAGCGACGCTATCACGAATTGCTCTCGTTACGTGACTTCGACGTAAGTCCGACTGTGTTGACACGTCACTAGGAAACCGCCCCCTCGAAATTGAAACAAAAAGTGGGCTTTTGAGGCAGCCGTATTAAAGATATAATCATTGCGTTGCTAAGCACCGCGATATTCTTTCTTTTTTTTGCGTTTGTGATGGGCATCTAAAGGGGATATAAATAACGCGCGCTTTGCTGCGAAATCATAAAGCGCGCACTTATATTTCGCCAAATTGCTAATTAAGCTCATTTTTATGCGTCATCAAGAAACCGACGAAATATAGCACTTGCCCTGTCGCTCATAAAATATATTGTTTATTCATTATTCATAAATTACCTCCCAGCGCCCAAAGACACTAAGCAGGGGGGGGGGGGGGGAGGTGGTTTAGATCATGGAATAAAATATATCTTCGCTCACAGTGCGCAGGGCACTCCTGAATTTTCAATTTTGATCAATGCGCTTTGAGATACCAAGGGATGCACTCGTTTCCAATTCGTGAACAGTCGTGAACAGAATCATATTGCTGTTGAAGTAAATTATACGGCGCGCCTTCGTGTACAAGTAAGCAATTGTGCCTTGTGTCCGCCACGAAAAGTGTAAGCGTAGAAACCTCGCAGGTGTATCGCCGCACTCGAAAGAGCGTGGCCACGCACGGATGCATGTCGTCGTGCGAGTACTTACACAGACACGCGCTTCCGCCCGGAAACATGCACACGTACGTGAGCCTACCAGAAGCGTGTCCGCTTGTAGAGAGGCAATTTACTAAGGGTGGAAGTGTCTGCATAGACTACATGCAACACAAGGTGATTAAATGATGAACAGTCCGTTGTTTGTGTTAACTGAAGATAACTAAGATGTAATCACTGAGATGTAATTTCTACCGGAACTCAGCGCCCCACGCTCAGATGTATGATATAAACAGAAAAATCTCCTAATGATCATGAGGTTCAGTAGATGCACGTGTACTAGGCTAGCAGTCCTTGTTCCGAGGCAAGAAAGTGCTAAAGTGGTGCAGTGCATTTATTTAGCACCTACCACGTGCGGTCCAACCATCCCTCCTCCAAATATGTTATGCACAGTTCAATTCTTGCCGTCCTCGTTCTCCTGTAACGGTGCATGCCTTCCTAATGTGGTTATCGCTAGGAGGTGGTCATTCATCCATAGTGGTAGCTCAGCAGCTACGCCGTCCCGCTGCTAAACCTGAGGACACGATTTCGATTCCACAGCCCCTTCGCCGCCCATTTTGATGGGGGCAAAATACAAGGACTCCTGTTCACGTGAATTTAGGTGCACTATAAGGAACCCCAGGGGGTCGAAATTAATTCGGGATGCCCCACTATGGCTTGCTTTATAGTCATATTGTAGTTTCGACACTTAAAATCCCAGTAATTATAAGCGGCTAGCCTTTGGATTTACGCGGAAGCGACTGGCATGAGATGAACGGATTGGTCTACTTTTCGGCTTCGTTCCAGTTTGGTGATTACGGCGCCGCAAAGCTCCTCTACACTTAACGATTGGGTGCGTGTTGTTCGATGCAGCGGGGCCTCCCTTAACACGCAAATTGTAACCACCTTTTTCAAGCCAGAGATCTGAGTAAGGCAGTATAGTTCGGCCTACGCTTATCCTAATAACAGTATACTATTTCTGCACGTTACAACACTGTTACGGCGATAACATGGTGCTCTCGCAACATATATATTGCGGAATAAGACTGCAGCACATATGCTGGCAAACCTTTTTTTTTCTTCGAATTCCATTAAACATAACCGTGGTGTTTAGCTTCTCACAGATTTTTCGTGTGCTAACTACTCCTTTCCGCGTTCTCATTCCTTAATCACCTGATTTACTCTCCTTCCTTTCCTCCTCCTTCTGTGGGCCTACAGGGTAGCTAGCCGCGCGCGTGTCTGACTCACAGCACTACAGAAATAGAAGCCGTGATTGGTCCACTGGAAAAACCGTTTTTGCCATTTATTATGTCCGTGTATTGGAGACTGTGTAGATCGTTTATTTTAGGGGATGTCTGGAACTTTCACCAGTGTCCTTCCCTCCTGTCATTGCTCTTGCGAGGATGAACTTGTAAATATAACTTTAATTTATTAATCCCGTTACTGCGATTATGAGATAACGTTTGGAGTATAACTAATGCAAATAAAATCACAGAACTAATCGTGAGATGTTGTATATACAAGTACCTGATCGATTTACTTCTAGGCAGAGTTGCCAGTTGCTACCGAGCTAACAGGCGAACAATCATCACAAAATATGCCCAAAAAAGCGGCGTGACTCGCGAAAAAGCACAAAGGAAATGGAAATTTAAAGAATTTTCCCATTCCTGAAAACATTTTTATTTCATAAGAAGTGTCACGAAAATACGAAGGGGAGTTGAAAGAATCCCTAATTAGTTTGTACGGCAAAAAATATACGCACCTCTAAACGAAAGCACACACTTGCTTTTTAACACAGTCTCCAGGATAGTCTCCATTCCGCTGAATGCACGTTTGCCAGTGCATGATTAACGTCGCGCTCCCAGCGTATGTTTGACTTGAACACTCAACTACTCAAACTTCAACACTGAACTACAAAAAAGTGTCGGGGGCGGTTTAGGGGCACTTTAAGAATGCACCAAAGAGCAAGCCCGGCCCGACCCGAGCCCATAACCTCATACCCGGGCCCGCCCTGAAAACAGCTTTACCCGGCCCGGGCCGGGCCCGAGTTTTCGGGCAGCCCCGAGCCCGTGCAGTGCTCTAGTCTCGCTACAGCAATTCTGGTACATACGAAGTTAACGAAACGGCCACAAGAGCAGCAAGGCTGTGTCATGTAAACCATGCCGCTCATGACACGCATGTCATGATTGTAATGTTATGGCACGTCATTTACGTTCGTCATGCAGTCGAGTTGTGCCATAGCAATTTTGGTATATACTGTGAGCGCAACGAACGGTCGCCTTTTCTTCATCTGTACAAGTAATGATGACAATACATCCCATTACCGCAACGCTTGGCATGTAAATTGTACCGCTCATGACATGCATGTCATGATTTCATGTTATAACCTGGCATTTATGTTCGTCGTGCAGTCATGTTGTGCCATACCAAATTTCGTATACATCCCATTAACGAAACGGCCAGGAGAGCACCAAGACCGTGGCATGTAAATCATGCCGCTCATTACATGCATGTCGTTAATTTCATTTTATGACCTCTCATTTATGCTCGTCATGCAGTCATGTTGCGACATACCAATTTTCGTATACATCCCATTAACGAAACGGCCGGGAGAGCACAAAGTCGTAGGCGGCTAGATAAATAGATAGATACGACCAAAGTCGCCGAAGTTCGCTAAGAAATGTTTCGCATTTAATAGAACAGCCTGCTTTAATGATGGCGTACATCGCTCAACAGAGCTCTTCTTCTTCGGACTGTAGATGGGGTGTCCGTAGTGGGTAGGTCGCTTCCGGCAAGAGGTAATCATAGTGGGCACGTCCCCTCGCGTCAATATATTGGAAATTTCATTGAGATCCATGGATACAGAAAAATCGCCGAAGTTGCCCTTGAATACCAGCTTGCACACAACCTGGCCGGAACAAGAAAGAAAGGGAGGGAAATTATATCGTCGTTCATACTATGTTCGTCACCGGCTGCCGATATTGCGTGCACATCGGCCTGGGCGGTGTCGCTGATGCGGCAGTTGCCCTAAACACGGGGCCGTGTTGATGCGACCAGCGTATACGCTGCTTGCATCGATCGGTGTTCGAACGTCAGTAACCAATGCATGTATTGTGCCGTGATGTTTAAGCGAGCGACCTACAAGTACAGCACCGGGCCGCACTTTGTACGGCGGGCTAACGCGACAAATGTTGCGATAACATTCGTAAATTCGTTTCCCATAGCGCGCTCCCGCCAAGCGTTTAAAAAAGCCACCGCACGTACACACAACATAGCACTGAAGTATTAAAAACAATTTTGCTTTTTCTGTATACTTTTGCTCTATTTCTTGCTCTACACCCCATTCATGTAGCATCAGGTGGTCCCCTATCATTTACCATGTAATTCAGCTGAACTGACTCCACTTAGCTTACATTGAGTTATAAACAACGTCACTTATAATAACCTTCGAAGTGTCGGAGCCGGATCCATGTGTGTGAGCCGAAATCTGAAGACAATTTGTGAGCGTGCTAACAGGCGACCATGGGCAGAGCACACGGTAAAGAAAACTATAGACTATTCGCCTCGAAGTCGCCATGTAGAAGGCAGCACCGTCGCCACGTGAGTGTCCATAGGCGTTAGCCGGCGCGCAGTAAAATGTAGCACAGAGCTCTGTTGTGAGCGGTTTGAGGCAGTTGTTCGCTAAATAAAAGCATTGATTGCTGTCGAACGGCAATACACGCGTCCTTGAATGCCACGTCAGTGCAGGAAGCAGGAAAAACGTTTTTATTGCATCTCAAGGAAGCGTGAGTGACATCGCCCGGCCTCACAGTTTGACTTCCTCGGCGGTTCTCTCCTTCTGTTTTCATTTCACCATGCTTAAGTTCTCTTCTGTCTACAATGTTGGCATTGCTGTTACGCGACAGAAAGATCTAGCTCAGTGTTGAATTCCCGCAAATTTTTCACTAAACAACAAAAAATGACTTACTGCGCAATGAGTTGAAGTATCAGCTTGTGTACTCCGCTGTATCACTTATCGCGCGTAGCTGCGTTTAAATGCCTTGCATGTAATGTTCCATGAAACGCAAGGCGTTAACTGGCTCATTTAGTCAAGCTACGTGACTGTGTACGTTTCTTGGGTGCTATCACGATACTTGACGCGCACCTGTTCTCAGTAAACGTTTTAATACCCGAATGCATCGCTTTCTTCGCATGATTACTTGCATCGCCGTGAGAAGAAAAGTTTAGTTCTTTATGCACATAAAAATGGTGTGCTCTTCAAGTGAAGAAGGTCTGATATTTTCCGTCATGCTCACGATCACATATCGCGAGATGATATCGCTGTAGAACTGCATTTACACGCTGATGTTTCCCTCTTATTCAGAAGTGCTCTTTAAGGTATACTTGAAATTCACAGCAGCAGCCAAACTGAAATAGCTGTCCCGAACCGAAGGTGCGACGATGACTTAGCAAGATCACGACAGAGGCGTTCCGGGATTATAAGAAAGAGCAAAACCTGTAGCACAAAACCAAATAATGCTATAACTAATACTTTTATGCTTGGATAAAAATACGTGAAGACATTCAACACTGCACTGGCTCAGGGGAATATCTGTGGTGTATGCTCGCATGTAAGAGTGCAGTGGCTAGCAGATGACGCAAGGAGCTCTCCACACTTGGGAGCCTCGTCCATTCGCCGCTAGGCGCCAACCGTGTTCGATCTCGAGGCCACTATATGAGGCAGGAGACCTAATCGCAAAGTTTGCACGCACGCCAGCGCCGGCTTCTCCACTGGTGGAGGGATTGGAGTGCCGTCGAAGCATGGCATCCATGGCCAGGATTCCAGCTAACGCGGGGCTAGTTCCAAAAAGCTCCACCACGTGCCGCATAGGGTTGAGCCCTTCCCCTTCCTCTTGCTTTTCCCCTCCCACTCCTGTGTCGACAAGCTGAGAGAGCTACTCATGGGGGGAGGCAAAAAGCGACGCCTTAAGCACCATTGCTGTGACAATTTCTTGCTGTGGTAGTCGCGGGGGGAAAGCAGCTTATACTTGGCTTGCCTTTCTGCGCTCGTTCTCGTGGGGTGCTTTTTTTTGCAGGTTCCGTTTTGCCATGACCGGTGTGCATACACACGCATATTCCGGATCGGTAGTGCGCGGTGTTGCAGGATGAGAACTCTTTTAGCTATTTTTCCCTGCACAGTTTGGGTACGTTCACGTTGTGCTAAGCATTAAGGTGCACATGAACAATATCTTGCAACAGTGTTCCACTAATCATTTCTGCACTATGACACGACAGCGTTTAATTAATGCCCGCCACCAATTCATCTTATCCTGCATGGAGCGTCTGTCCGCGACTATTTTAACATACACCTCCACCAATTCGCTACGCTTTGAAATATGTAATTATGCCCTTGGAGACACATCAAATGCACTGAACAGAAAAACATGGAAGGTAACGAACAGTCGAGATAAAACTAACGACTGCAACGTGCAATGGAACAAAAATATGAGTGCAGTGGTAAGGGACAGAAAGCGAGCAGAATAGAGCACGGAACGAACAAGAGTTGTTGATATCGTTATATCAGTGAAGAAAAAAAAAAGTGCACATGGGCAGGACACGTAATGCGGAGAACAGAGAACCGATGGACGGTGACAACAGAGGGAAAACATGCGCGGGCATAAAGTTGAATCAACTTGCAGAGGACAGGGCGAATGGTAAATTATTGGTAGATGACCTCGTCCTTAAGTGAACGTAAAATAGGCTGATAATGATGGTTATGACGATGACCTAATAGCGAAGCAATTACTAATGGAACACTTTCTCTGGCAAGGTATTTTGGGACATTTAAATTTCACCGTCTTAATGTGCGCGTTATTTCAATAGTCTTCATGCAGTAGTTAGGCATTAAGCTCTGCGCAAGTGGCGATGGGGCTGTGTAAAGCGTGAGGCGCCTGTGAGACTGGAATCCCTGACGGACAATTTAAAGAGGGCCGTGCTAAACTAAAATCATCGTCTTATTTTTTTTTCACCGCCAAGAGGGTTTATTTCAGTAGAGATCTTGCGCAGGCAGCGCGAGTTAACCCAGGCAGCACGCCAACACAGGACTGACGTAGGCGTGAAGTCGGCCAAAGTCGGCAGCGATATCGGGCCTAAGTCGGCAAATCGCGCTCGCGCTACTTTCACCCACATCTGCCCGATGATGACCAGCAAGAAGGGCGCCGCTGTGGCGAAGCCACCATGGGTCGAACTTGGCCAGCCAGAGTGGCCGAAATTTGGCCAGCCAGAATGGGTCAAATTTGGCTAGGTAGCATTGGCCGATGTTGCGGGCATTCAGGCTTTTTTGTCGTGTTGTCGGCCCCGTCGACATGGGGAAACCCCTTGCGCGACCGTTCACTGCCATTATGGTGTTTCTAGTGTTTACCCCACGTGTATCGCACCGTTTGGACTGCAAAAATTTTTATTTTTGTGTTTTCACATTTTCGAAGGGCTATGAAGGCATTTTCGAAGGCACTATGAAATGGGCCAAATGTAAATGTAAAGTGTAAATGTGCCTCTCATGCATACGCGAAAGCTGTGTTAACACAGTAATAAGTGGGGCTAAGTGGATCCTCTGTACTTTCTATTAATGCGTTCTAAACAAACCAAATAACACAACAAGAGAGGTTTATAGAGAAAAGCACTATTTCATTTATTTTCTGGACTTTGAATTGATAATAAGCTATTCTCGTGTTGCACCGTCGTAGTGGAAAAGTTTCGGCAAGGATGTAATCTGCGGGAAAAGGAGTGAAAAGTTATCACAGCTTTGGAGCACATCAGCACAATGCTATCATTGTATGCAAATTATGTGCGATCGATGAACAAACGCAGAAATTCAAGAAATGTCAGAGACATCTCATAATCGGGCACTACTTTAGAAAATAACAAAAGAAAGTTCTCCTTTTAACTATATAATGAATTTATGTTCAATATCCAACCCCCAGATCTTGCTGTCGTGTCGCTTCAGATACCCAAGGGGAAAAAAACGTGAGTAAAGGTTCTGTTGCAAAGCAACTTTAAAACGGCACATTACTTGAAATAGGTGCATTTTGCATTATAATAGATTTAATATTTTTCGCATACATCGGAAAGGAAAACATGTAGACGTGAGCTAACATGACACACACCAGGGATGGGGTCCTTAGGCAAAAAATGTCCTTAAATGATAGAGAGAGATTCTATTTATTTAGGGAAGTGAAGAAAATAGGGTGCAGAGCGCACGGTAACTGTCTCTAAGTGAGGACACCTCAACCGATACACTCAGGGGAAGGGGGAATTAAATGGAGAGAGAGTAGAAAGAAGGGAGGCAGAGGTCAAAACCACACCAAGTCCGGCCACATACACAAACACACAAACACAAGGGGAACACAAACACAAACACGAACAGGGAACACAAACAGCCTGGCAAGCGGCTTTAAAGCCGCCCAATCAGGCCAGTGACCTCGGTAAATGAGAAGAGGGCTGCAAGGGCAGAGCGGCGCCGTTCATTGCAGCCGTCAGGAAACAGGAGCTGCTCTGTTGAGGAACAGGGCAGGCCGAGTTTCCGATAGCGCGCGCACAGTTGTATACGCGCGTCCACGTGGGCCGGGCAGTCACTGATCAGGTGAGAGAGTGTCTCCACTTCACCGCAGTCCGAGCAAGCAGGGGAGGGGAAACCACGGAGGCGGTGTCGGCGCTCGGCTGGCCAGCACGTACCAGTTCGCAGGGCGAGAAGAAAGGCGCGTTCTCGCCGAGTGAATCCGGAGGCGGGGAGTGGTCGTGGCAGCCTGTCGTCGGCGAAACGGCTGTCCGGGTGCGACCGCGCCAGCTCTTTCCGAAAGTTGATGCGCGCTGAATCGTAGGAGCTGGCGCAGTCAGAAAGTGGAGTTTCTGCTGAGTGAGCGTGCTTTGTGAGCTCGTCTGCTGCCTCGTTGCCCGCTATGCCCACATGTGCGGGCAGCCACTGGAGAACGACATCGCAGCCGCTCTCCCGCAGGGACAGGAGGTTTCGAGCCACTCGTTGGGCGAGTGGCGGGCCGCATTCCTCCCTCGCGATAAGTCGGAGGGCAGGTTTCGAGTCGCAAAATATGGCTGCAGACTCGACACCCGGCGATTCTCGGAGGAGTTCCGCAGCCAGTTGCAGCCCGACGAGCTCCGCTGTCGTAGATGAGGCACAGTAGCTCAGCCGACACTGTTTGTGCACTCCAAGTTCCGGTGCAGTGCAGGCAGCGGCGGCAGAGCGATCGCGCAGCACGGAACCGTCGCTAAACACGTGCACTCTGCCGGCGAGGTCCTCGTGTATCTGCGTCGCCGCCTCCTGCACGACGGCACTGTGCGGCGTGTGGCGCTTTGTGCGCATCCCCGGAAGAGTCACTGTCACTGGGAGATGCACGTCGCGGTGAGGGGCTGGCCAGGGCGCACAGGGCACGGGGTCGTCCACCACGATGCTCTCGTAGAGCTCCATGACACGGCCCACACGAGAACGCGGAACTCGGCGCACACTGTCAAGCAGAGGGGCAGTGGTCGATATGGTCGATATGGCGCCAGTGGGTCACCGACACACCGCACAGAGGGAGCGCGTAGTACACAAGGGACAGCGCCATCGCCTCGTAGATGTTGCACGCAAACGAGGGAGGGCAGCCGTCCCCGCGAGCCAGGAGTTTGTGCACAGCTCCCTCAACAAACCGAGAGGATTGGCGGATGCGTCGTACCTCGGGTGTCCACCGCAACCGGTTATCGATTGTCAACCCGAGGTAGCGGATGCAGTTTCGCGAGGAGATCGCTTCGCCGCGGAGCTGTAAACACAGCAGGGTGCGCCGAGGAGCTGCTCGAGGGTGGATCACGAGGGCCTCGGTTTTCGCTGGCGATAGGGCGAGTCCGATGCCGTCGATGAACGTGGCCACACACTCGAGCACTTGTTGGATGGATGCGCGCACCCTGCTGCACTGTCGCGTAGGGCCCCGCACGTACAACGCGATGTCGTCAGCGTAGATCACCGCGCGCACAGGGAAGGGAGCCGCACTCGGGAGGCACTCTATGAGCGGCGCGAGCACAAGGTTAAAGAGGAAAGGGCTCAACACACTTCCCTGTGGGACGCCCGAGGTCACGGGACGCGGTGAGCTCGTCTCTCTCCCCACTCGCACACGAAACGAGCGGTCGGTTAGGAAGGCCTGCACGTAACGCAAAAGTTTGCCCTCCACACCGAGTTCGCGCACTGCGTGAAGGATGGACTCGTGGGGGAGAGAGTCAAATGCTGACTTCACGCCGAGGAGGAGCAGAATCGCCATCTCCTTGTCGTGCAGGGCTTGCTCCAATGTGCTGACCACGGCGGCGATACAGTCGGCGGTGGCGCGACCAGGACGGAAGCCGCACTGCTCCGCGGGGAAATAGCCTCGCGCCGTCGCAATTCACTGTAGGCGATGTAATGCCATGCCCTCCATGGTTTTCCCAGCCACGGAGGTAAGCGAGATGGGCCGGTAGGAATTTAATTCCCGCGGCGGTTTACCTCGCTTTAGCACAGGGACCACGACGGCAGAGCGCCACGGATCGGGGAGGTTGCCACTGGAGAAGACCTTGTTGAACGCCTCCAGCATGAGAGAGCGCTGGGAGGCATCCAGATTTCTTAGGAGCTGGTGAGTAATGCCGTCGGCTCCAGGGCCACTGCGCTTTCGCTTGCGGTGGAGGACTCGCTCCAGTTCGGAGAGGGCGAAATCCTCCTCGCACAAAGCACGGATTTCGGTGGCGAGCGCCGGATCGGGAGGTGGGAGGGGCCGCGCGGCAGGGTTGTTGGCGCGCACGATGACCCGCGCAGGAGTAGCCGCAGGGAGCTCGAAGGTGGAGGCAATGAGCTCAGCAAGGGCTATCTCAGAGATGCCGCGCGACACGGCAATCGCGAGCACAGGGAAACGGGATGCCGTGGGATTGAGCAGGGCCCGCATGATGTGCCAGCCGCGGCCGCGACGGTGAGGGTCGCTCAGCGATGAGCATACGCTCGTCCAGCTGCGAGCGCGCAGACGCCTCGCATGTCGCCTGCACACCGCGTCGAGGCGATTGTACATCGTCCACACGCCGTGGTCAGCACATGAACGGACAGCACGTCGTTGCGCACGTCGCCGAGCCGCACGCAGGTTGAGGAGTTTTATATCCGGCACTGGAGTTCCCGCGGGCACAACACAGCGCGGCGATGCACGTTCACGACACTCAACGAGGTGCGTGAAGAAGTCGTCCCCACAGGGTACTGCGCTCGTGCTTTTGGTCGGCTGCCCGTTGCTTCGGCTCCTGCCGGATTTCGCCGAAAGGCAAGTTTCTACCTTTGTCAGACTACCTCCCTTAGTGGCAGGGTATTTTTAAACATCCCAGGACCCGCCTGACCGAGGTATTTCGAGCGGGAACGGTCATTTTGACTGTTTTTCCATAGATTGAGGCGATCCCCGGGCTCGGCCGGAGCGGGTATGAGCCGGCCCCACTAGGCCGATGGCAGGTGTGAGCCGGCCCCACTATGGCTTCTAGTCGGGCCGCGCACGAAATCTCGCCCGACGGGGCGGGTTCCCCCGAGGTGGGGGCCACTTCCGCAACCCCCATTCATGGTTTTTCGCCGGAAGGCGATCGTGTGTTGGCGGAAATGCAGAGCCAGGCAGAGCAAGACTTGACCAGAGGCGTAGCAAGGCCGGAGCCCAAAGCTGACCACGATCGTTCCTGCTGCCCGGCGGGACCAACTGCGGGCGAGGAAGAGGATGCGTGTTCGTCTGTTTCGGAGGACACCACGGTCGCGATCGGGCACAGGGCGGACCCTGGCGCTCGGATGCAGGCACGGGCGCGCGAGCTCGAAGACGAGTTGTCCCGCTTCTGCGCGGACTCGGCCAACCGCGTCACGGTGAGTGCTTGGAACTACATAATGTCCAGGGTATTCGAGCTCGTCAACCTGTGCTCTGACATGCGGGCGGACGCGGCCACGGAGCGGGGCGCGGCCCTGGCGCTGCGGGGGCAGCTGGCGGAAGCGCGACGGGAGGTCGCCGGTCTGCAGAGACGGGTGTTGGTGGCGGAGCAAACCCCGGTCGGCGACATCTTGGGCGGCCTGGTGACGACGCCTCCCGCTGTTGGTCCTGCGCCTGCTGGGTTTCCTGCTGTGCCTGGCGTCCAGGTGGCGATGGGTGCCGGTCCTGCGGTTACCGGAGTTCCGACCTATGCTGCGGTGGTCCGGGGGGGCGTGCCGGCCGGCGTCCCTGGTGCTGGGCCGGCTGGCCCTGCCGGACTTGTCGGGGCTGCCGCTCCAGGCACGGTGTCTGGCGTCAGGCACGAACACGTGGCGTTTCTGACGCCGGTCGGAGCGACCGAGGCGCCGGCGCGGGACGTGGTCCGGCTGCTCAAGGCGAATATCGACCCCGTGGCAAAGGAAATTCGGGACGTCACGCTTCGGCACACAAGGTATGGCGTCACGGTTCTCACGAACAACACACAGACAATCACGAACATGAAAAACGCCATCAATGAAAATGCAGTCACGCCTGCCGCCATGACCGTTCGCGTTCCCGCCCGTAGAAAACCCCACGTCAGGTTCTCCGGGGTAGACCCCGATCTAGGACCCGAGGAGTTCTTAAGACTCCTCGACGAACGGAATCCCACCCTCCAGATAGGGGCGGACATCTCAAACGTAAAGGTGACGTTTAGAGAACGGAGCGGCACCAAAGCATACGTCGTGGAAGTAGATCCGGAGGCCTTTCGCAGGATCATGGCCTCTCCGCGGCTGTCGGTCGGGTGGACGATGGTGCACGCGTCGGAAGATTTGCACGTGCCCACGTGCACCTTCTGCGCGTCATACGGACACGGGAGAAGTTCGTGCCCCGCCGCGTCGGACCCGACCAGGGCCGTCTGCATGAGGTGCGGGGCCGAGGGTCACGTGGGAGCCACGTGTAGCGTGCGAATGGGGGACGCGGCGGTCTGTTGCGCGGCCTGCCGCCGAGCGGGGTTGGAGGCGACTGGACACCCGACCGGCTTTCCGGGCTGCCCTCTGCTGATGGACAGGGTGGCGAGGCTTAGGGCGCGCACGCATTATGGCGGCGCGTAACGGCGACGGCGGCGCCGTGGGGGGAGCACGACGAAGGCAGCCGTGCTTCTCTTTCGTCCAGGTAAACTTGGACCACGCCAGGTTGTCAATGGGCAACTTGTGCGATTTCATGACCGCCAATAACATCACCATTGCGACGGTGTGCGACCCTTACCGTCCCAGGGGCAGGATGCCCAGGCTGCCGGAGGGCTTTGCATACATCGCGTGCGAAGAGGACCCCGCGAGCGCATTCATCCTGCGGAGGCCCCCATATGATATTTGTCCTCGGATGGTGACTAAGTGGGTGGTCGCCATCTTTTGTCAATCGAGGTACTTTGATTTTACTCTGATATCCACGTACGCCCCGCCACACAAGCCCATGCAGCACACCCTCGGGCTTGTCGAGGAGATGGTCGTGCGCTCCTCTTCGGTGAACGTCGTAGTGGCGGGGGATTTTAACGCGAAGCACCGCGCGTGGGGCCCGAGGGCCGGGGATGACCGGGGGGCACGCGTCATGGAGCTCGCTGCGGCCGCCGGTCTCACTGTACTCAACGACCCGCTGTCGCCGCCCACGTACGAGAACACATATGCCGCCAGCTGGATAGACGTCACCTTGGCGACGCCGGCGGTGATGGCGGCGGGGTATGTGTGGGAGGTGCATGACGACGTCACGTTCTCGGAGCATAAATACGTGACGGTGAGGGTCGGGAGTCGCGAGGCCGTCCCGCGCAAGAGACTCACGAGGTACCCACAGGCGGAGCTCCTCATGGCATTGTCGCGGGAGAGGTGGTTCGACAGGGTGGTCGGGTCGCGGCTTGGCACGCCGGAGGCCCTCGAGTCGGTCGTGGATGCGTTCTACAGAACGCTCAACAACTACCTGGACCGCTACAGGCGGCCCGTCAGACCGGGGCGAGCGGGCAATTCCTGGTGGTCGCCCGAGCTGGCGCAAGAACGGAAGAAGGTGAACGCCATGCGTAGAAGGTAACAGAGGGCGAGGGACGAGTCGATGCGCTTGATTTGGAGGCAAGAATACAGTGCCGCTATGGCGAGGTTCCGCCGGAGCATCCGTGAGGCGCGCGAAGCGTACGAGAGGGAGTGTCGCTCGGCCTGCTCCAGGGGAAATGTGTGTTCTAAGACATTTCGCGAGGCATTTGGAAGAACGCGTCCGCCCCGCCTATTGCCGCCCCTTGAGCGCCCGGACGGTACATTCACCACTACCCACCTGGAGTCTGCCGCGCTTCTCCTGCGATCGCAGATCGCGGTCGACGACGCGCGGGACGACCTGCCCGAACACGCGACTGTGCGCGGTCTGGCCGAGGAGCCATATGGGCCGGACAACGATGACGTGCCCTTCACCGCGGCCGAGGTGCGCGCGGTGCTCGCGCGGACGCCGTCACGGTCGTCGCCAGGCCCCGACGAGATAACCCCGCGCCTAATGAGGGGCATTTTCGACGCGCACACGCCGTTCGTTATGCACGTGTTAAATAGCGCGTTGAGACTGGGTCACTTCCCCAGGTGCTGGAAAAGGGGACGCATAATATTCCTCCCAAAGTCTGATCGTCCTCCCCAGCGCACGACGTCGTACCGCCCCATATGCGTCAACTCCATCTTTGGCGAGGTCTTAGAGAGGCTGCTGAATGGTCGCCTCTATTATTTCCTGTGGAAAAACGGCCATGTGCACACCAACCAGTTTGGCTTTACACACGGCAGGAGTGCTGTGTCCGCACTCGTCCGGTTGAGGGAGCGCCTCGCTGAGCTGAAGGCGGCTAGGACCCCGGCGGTCATGATGGCGCTCGATTTTCAAGGAGCTTTCGATAGCGTGTGGCACCCGGGTGTGTTGCGCTTCTTTCGGGGGTGAGGCGCGCCCGGAAACCTGTACAATCTCCTCAGTGGAAGGTCTCCATCGATGGTTAAGGCGTTGAGGTCGTCCGTCGTGGTAGGCCGCCGAACTAAAGCGCGCTGTTTACGCAGCTCGTCAAAGCTCTGGCACAAGATCGTAAGCTCAGCCACGGTCCGTGGGTCCTTTGCCAGCAGCATTTGAAAGGCATCGTCGTCAATGCCTTTCAAAATGTGCTTAATCTTCTCTTGCTCTGGCATTGATGGATTCAAGCGCCTGCAGAGGTCGATAACGTCCTCGATGTAACTGGTAAACGTTTCCCCCTGCTGCTGTGCTTGTGCACGGAGGCACTGTTCGGCGCGTAGCTTGCGCACGGCGGGGCGGTCGAACACCTCTGCAAAGCGCTTCTTGAACGCACTCCATGTAGCGATGTCGGACTCGTGGTTGTGGTACCACAGGCTTGCTACGTCTTTTAAATAGAAGGGCACATTTTGCAGTTTAGACGGGTCGTCCCACTTATTGTGGCCGCTCACCTTTTCGAATGTCGCCAGCCAATCTTCCACATCGTAGTCGTCGGTCCCGCTGAAAATGGGCGGGTCGCGTTGCCGCAGCGTGCCGGTTACGATGACAGGCGGAGGTTGGGGGAGAGCTGGCTGGGCGGGTTCGTCTGCCATTGTCGGTATAGCAGGTAGGGTCCGACTTCGTAGTTCCAGGTTTGATTACCCGGCACTTCCACCAATTTGGAAGGGGGTTTATTGGTTTTAGATAGCGTATGGACAGGCGGTGCAACGATGGCAGCAGCCGTAGTTCTGGACAGCGTCGTCAGCTCGAGATCAGGGCTCGTGCCTCTTCCTCAGGCCGTGTCCCACTGCACTGCGGAGGCTCGTGCTTCCCCACTACATCAGGACGTTTTTGAGGGACCGCACCGTGGTATTCATTTCAAACGCCGGGGAGATCGAGGCGCACCCTTCTCTGGGGAGTCCTCAGGGCTCGCCTCTATCCCCGATGTTGTGGAATGTCACAATCCATGACTTGCTCGACCTGCCGTTGCCGACGGGCGTCACGCTGCAGGCCTATGCGGACGACACAGTCACAATCGTCCCGGCCCAGAACAGGGAGACCGTGGCAGAACTGGGTTCCCGGGTACTACATCAAGTAATCGGATGGGCGGCCGCGGCGAGGGTGGTGGTTAGTAGGGAAAAGACCTTTTCTCAAACGGACAAAGAGGCATGGAAAAGAATCGCCCTCCCATCCGAGTCACCAGTGGCGACAGGAGTCTCACGTACAAAGACGCCATACGTGTTCTGGGAGTGGTCTTTGACGGCAGGCTTTCGTTCTTCAAGCACGCGGATCACCTCAGGGAGAAGGCGGAGGTCACGGTGGGCAAGATCGCCGCACTCGCCCACATGCAGGGAGGTCGCTTACGGCCTGAGCAGAAGACCTCCCTGTACCGTGGCGTGTTCCTCCCTGGGGTGATGTACGCGTCGCCTGTATGGTGGGACAGGACGTGGCCGGATTGCCGTCTCCGGTCGCGGCTAGCTTCTATTCAGAGAGCCGCCATGCTGGGAATCCTGGGGGCGTACCGCACTACTCGCACAGCAGCCCTGCAAGTATTACTAAACGCACCTCCGATCGCGTTGGAGCTGGAGCGGGCCAATGCCGAGTACGATCTAGTGGTCCAACGAACACCCGTCTCGTTCGGAGACATTTCGTTTACTCCGGACGAGATCATGCCACCTGTAGATATCTGGCAAGAACACCCGGCAGCCAGAATGTACTGCGGATACCGCAGGCTCACCCGGGACGGTGCACGAAGGTTGGCCCGTGCACCGGGCATGCACGTATATACCGACGGGTCATACTCAGACCGGGCGGCGGGGGCGGCATTCGTGGTGCTCGGCCCCGGGGACCGCGTTGCCGCGACTGGTCGCTACCGCGTCGAGAGGGCCACGAGTGCGTATTGTGCAGAGGTGACGGCCATGATCGAAGCGCTGCACTACATTCGCGACAGATATGTGACCGCCGACGTCCGAGTTTATACTGACTGCCTCTCCCTATTGCAGGCTCTGAGTAGGGACCGGACTGCAGACGGGCGGGTCTATGACATCAAGACCGCCCTGCGCGACATAGCCGCCCGCGCGAAAATCTGGCTCTACCATGTACCCGGACATTCCGGAGTGTTCGGTAACGAACTCGCCGATTTTCTAGCCTCGCGGGCGGCAGTGAGGGGGCAGACACGCCAGACCTTGTTAACCCCGCGCGCGATTCGGGCAGCGCTCGGGCACCAAGAGAGGCTCCGATGGGCCCGCGATTGGACGGAAAACAGTTGAGACACGTACCTGTTTCGCTGGGTTCCGCGTGTGTCCGAGGTTCCCGCGTGGTTCCCTCCGAACAGGGCGCTGGTAACCCTATTGACAAGGCATGGCCGTTTCGTTGGTTACTTTCACAGGTTTAACCTGAGCCGGGACCCTCATTGCGCGTGCGGGCACGTATGTGACGGCGTAGATCATTACATTTTCGAATGCCCTATGACGCGGCACCTTACCGGCCGTCTACAGACGCGGGAGGATTTCGATAATAGGCGATACGAGGCCCTCCTTGAGCGTCCCCAAAACAGGGCCTTGTTCATAAGACTGGTTCGATTTGTTAGTGATCTAATACCCGATATCGGATAAGTATTCGTCAGTACCCATGGGACAACTCAGGGACAACACAAAGCACGAACAAAATACACTGCACAAAACCGTTTATGGGGCGATGTCGGGAAGGAGCAGCTCAGTAGGCCAATCACTGGCGAGGTCGAAGACCTCAGCCAGCTCTTGCCCTGACATCGGCGCCCACATGCAGACGCACAGAGAGGACTGTGGCGCCGTGCCTTGTGCAACCATGCCTCTGCTTAACGATCATGGTCACACTCATCCCTCTTGGAGACCAAGGTCAAAGAGTGACGTCCGCCGGTCGAGCAGGGACTGCCAAAGTGGACACTGTCAACGGTCCGGTGATCTCAGGGCATGAGAGCGACGCTTCTTCCTGGTCTGCAGAGTGGTCTGTACAGTGGTGACGACAACAGTCTGACGGCCCCGGCTCGTGTGTGCAGTGCGTGTAGTGGTGTGGTATTGCCTGACATCGGAACATCCAGTTCTCCGGGCATCTCAGTCCTCGAAAACCGCGGTAGCCACAGGTGGTTGTGGTTGTGATGTGCACTGGTGTAACCAGAATCCAGAGTGTCGTGGCCACAGTTTGAGTCCGATGTTCTGCAGTGACGTATCGTGTCTTTCTACATTAGTCAGTGCTGTGGCTTTCTGCTACTGTTGTTACAGGTTTTTTTTAAATCTTATCAACTCTTTTTTTATATGTTCTGTATTTCAATTTTAATGTTATTTTCATTCTCATCATCATTTATGTAATCACTCACATATCATCTGTGCATCAGCAAACCACACAGGGCCTGGCTCTGTCCCTCATCGTCCCACTCAATCGTCATTAAAAGCCCAGCCGGGTTTCTGTGCTCGTTGAGCCCTTGGGAGACTAATTCGTTATCGTTTGCCGAACAATTTATTTTATCAATCGGCTTTATTAACGAAATTTAGCGCTTTGGGTAGTACTTAAAAACCCTTTTTCATTTAATTTTGATTGGCTTTAAACCTGGTATGCTTCGGCAGGGACAGGTTTTCCCACGCATTTATTTTGGCTTTCTTTTTATAAAGTGGGAATGACGTTTGGAGAGGGTACTGAGGCACACAACTGTCGAAAGAGAGGCCGCCGCACCACACTGTAAGTACGCATCTGCACTGCGGGCGGGCTGTCTGGGCGAGAGGGTGATCGGGTAGTGGTCTGACCCGGCCGTGTCGGCGTCGCGCTTCCATTCGTAAGAACAGCGCTCCGACACGAGTGCTAAGTCGATTACTGTTCCGGCAGAACCACGGCGCACGAACGTGGGTAGTCCCGCGTTTATCACGAGGATGTCCGCCGTGGTTATCGCATCGTGAAGGTCACCGCCGCGTCTCGTTGTGGTGGGACAGCCCCAGTTCACGTGGTGCGCGTTAAAATCCCCGCACAGCACATGATCGCGCGACAGCACAGTAGCAAGCGCCGTCACGAAAGCGTAGCTTACACCGACAGCTGGGCGGACATACACACTCGCGACGGATGTGTCCACTCGGCCAATGCGCACTGTGGCCGCCACACACTCCACTGTGGAGCTACAGAAGCTCTCTGTGGGGGCCACGGCATGGGCGAGTGTCGCGCGGATGTATAAGGCGGCACGGGGCCTCCCAGACGGGTGAGAGTCGTCGGAACACGGAGCGTCATTGCACTCATCTAGCGCACACTGAGTGGGGCTGCTGTAACCGATGTAGCCGGGCAGCGATACCTCCTCCGCACGCACGTACGTTTCCTGTAGCGCCAGGACGTCGTAATCGCGCAGGGGAAGGTACACCGCGAGCTCAGCAAGTCGGCGGCGCAAGGAGAAGCAGTTCCACTGCAGTATGCGCGGCCGGGGTTCTCGACGACTACTCGCCATGGCTTGGTGTGAGGGCTTCGTGGGTGGCCAGCGCTGCAGCACACAGCAGGCGAACCGATGACTCAGGAGGGAGGAAGCCCATGGCAGCATTCACTGCGGCCGCTAGAACCGCGATGACCGCCTCCCTCCTGTCTGTATGGCTGCGTCCGACAGGTGCGGGGGCAGGCCTCGGCTCCGGCGTGCGTGTGGCACCGTTGGCGACGGACGCAAACGGCACTCCCTGCTGTACGGGCTGCGATGCGCGCGGTGCAAGGGCAGTGCCTCTTGCGATGGTGAGTGCGTCGCGGCGGTTCAGTTGTGCGGGCGCTTGGGCGCGCACCTCGAGAAGACGCCGCTCCTCCTGCCAGCGCGGACACCGCGGTTCGGTGGCGAGATGGCGACTGCCACAAAACAAGCACTTTGGCGATGTCGCGGTGCATTCGGAGTGCTGGTGAGGGCCCCCACATCCGAGGCAACGTTGAGCCATTGTGCACGTCACCTCGGTGTGCCCGTACCTCGCGCAGCGAACGCACGGGGCTGGTAGAGGTCGCCGCGGTTGCACCGTTCGTCGCTGCTTAAAGAGTTCCACGTCAGCCGGCGGTGTCGCTCCACTGAAGCGCACGACGACGTTGCGGCCGGCGCGCGAACACTCCAGCACTGGCAGCCGCGAATTGATGTTTTCGCGGATCTCCTCCTCGCTGAGAGCGGGGTCCACATTGTAGAGCACACCGCTGCATGTGTTGGTGGCCGCCCGTCTGGCACGCACCGCAACACCGCAAATGTCACTGACTGTGAGGAGGGAGGTTAGGGACGCACCCGCGGGGACGTCTGCCGCAACCACATTTCGTCGGAAGTTAATCCTGACGCGCAGGACTCCGTCCATCGGCGCCAGGAATGCCGAGATGGCCTCCTGTGACACAGGCCGGAAGGTCACTCTCCTGCCGACAGGGCGGAAGAGGACAGTGTTGGTCTGTGCAGCAGGACGGCCGGGGGGCGATCGGGGGCCAACAGGAGC
This sequence comes from Hyalomma asiaticum, assembly GCA_013339685.2. NCBI lineage: Eukaryota > Metazoa > Arthropoda > Arachnida > Ixodida > Ixodidae > Hyalomma > Hyalomma asiaticum. The sequence continues at coordinate 39,699 of JABSTT010001859.1, forward strand.
TGGCACGGAAGGGCGCGGACCGTTGGCTCGCAGTGGCGGGATTCCGGTGACAAGCGGCGCGCAGAGGGGCGTGCCGCTCGGGGCCCCTGTCGAAGGCAAGGCCGGGAATTCCTCGGCGTCGGCTGCTGGAGGAGACGGCCCGAGGACACAGCTGGGGCGACAGCGCCTTGCCTCTTTTTCCCTTCGGAAGCGTGAGGGAAGGGCCGGGCGAAGCTGAGGCACTTGGTTCGGCGGCCGTGGTCAGCTGACTGCTGTTTTCATCTAATGCCTGGGGCGAGGGGGGCGCAGGTAAGGGAGGGGTGGTGTGCTCCCGTGAGGAGGAGGAGAGATCGGAGGCATGAACCTGTTCCTGGTCTCCTTATGGAATGCTGCACTCCTCCACGTGCTGCCGTGCATTCCTGTCACGCTCGTTTCCAGGTGTCGGCGGAGAGGAGGGGGTCTGTGCCAGCAAAGTGGTGCACAATATGGACGCCGCGGCTCCCTCGGCTGACTGCAATGGCGGGTCGGGCAAGGAGAAGGGCCCCTGGCTGCTGGCGATGCTGGGGAAAGGCACGGCGGGCTGCGAGGCTGTCACGTTGGCCTGTCGCGCTCTTCTGGCCGGGCGGACGGGGGTATGCCGTTTGGTACGGCGTGTACGGCGTCGTGGCGATAGCGGAACGCGGTTTGGCTGATTGAGGATTCTCCCCGCCTCCCTAAGCAGCAGGTCGTAGGCACGCGAACGGCCCGTGGTGCTGCTCAGGGTGAATCCTGGCGGGAGGTCCTCAGTTGGCGCAGCCATAGTCAAGGATGGCTGAACAGGGCCATATTACATGGCGGGGGGGGGCAAAGTCCAAATCCGGAGGCCGGATGCTGGTATCAAGGCGTGATCGCACGCGGTGAATGGTCGGTGGACGCACAACACCGAACACCACCGACGAACGCTCGCTGTTCGTCGCGCAAGAGCCCCGTCGGAGCTGTAGCGCGCGCGCACGCCGAGCACGTGTGTAGGAGAGCGGCCACGTGGGCGCTCTCGTAGGCCGAGGAGTTGGGGCTGGTACGAGAGAAGATCGTAGTCGTCGGAGCAGCGAAAACACGTCCTCCCTCGAAGGCGATTCAGACCGACTGCTTAAATGATAGGTGCAAGGTGCATTATAAGCAGATATTAGAGAAGGAAAATCTTTTCAAGGCTGCTTTAAAAACGCCATCGCGTGCCGAACTGCCGCACGTGTCCTACACCCAGGAGCGCGTGTTCGGTGTCACGTTACATTTAAAAATACGGGTAAGACAAAAAATGTTACGAGAACTGCAAGTCACCACACAGTGGGCGTGTGATAAAAGCACAGGATTAACTATACGAAGTAAAACTGCTTTGGGACAACGTGCGTAGGCTCTTTATTCGAAAATAAGGAGCCTACGCACCTCACGACACAAATAATATATAAAGTGGAACCGGTGCTTTAACATCACAACAAAATGTGCCACGTCCCATTTTGAAAACTGGCCAGCAACTTACCGAATTTGGGCATCCGCTCTACACTCTACAGCTGTGAGTCCGCAATACAAATTCGGCCACGACACTGTAGTCTCACCAAAAGGCACAGGCTTGTGTTCATATACAACCGATGCCACAGTTGGGATGGGCATTGTCTTAGGAGGTACACTCACCAAGGAATCGCGCAATCAACTTGAATGATCGATAAATGCGGTACACGATAAACGATAAACGCGTAGACAGACTGCGTGCAGCCGTTGAAACGCGTTCGTACACCTTGCACGCTGGTAGCAATGCAGCCGCGACGAGAGAGCGCGGAAAGTTCCCCGTGGTTTCCGCCTTGGAAGGCAGCAAATGCCAGCAAAGGCAGGTTCAGAACCACATTCTTTGCAAACTGCAGATGAGCACAATGGATGTTTACGGAGGGGGCCGTGACAATGGTGGTCAGTTCGGAAGTGGATGCGCGCCCCCCTCCCCACACACTTTTTTTTATGTTTAGTTGCTGCTGGCTTAGCAAGTACTAGGTTTCTTCTCGGCAGAGCACACTCGTTTTTCTTGCTTTCTTTTTTTGTAGTTGTCTCAATGTGGAAGACAGCATTTCTGCAGGGCAAACATTTTTGCACAATGGCGGGGACACCCGCCGGGACTGCATTTGTTAAGTTCAGCCTACGGAGTATGCTGGTATGCATGCGTTCTCTTGCCAGCTACTTGTAACACAGGATTTGGCAGAGGCTGAACCACCCACTCTAGCTAAAAACGCGAGCGAAATGCTGCACTGCACGCAACAAACCTAGCGAGGACGCACGGCGCCGCCATTCTGCTTGAATTTCTGCCATTTTCTGCAGCGCAGGAAAGACATGCACGTGCTGCCTTTCCGCACGACAAGAAATACTGCGATGACTCTGTCTCTACGCGCCCTTCTTTTGCCCTTATTTGTTATAAATAAATTAGTTGTTAAATATCAGAATACGCACATGTTTTCTTACATCAACGCCATAGTCTCATACGAACGTCAGTGATAAATCCGGCACACTGCACAGAGCATGCAGTCAAGCTCGATATGTTCTGCTCATCTAACTAGTACAACGTAACCGCGATGGCCGATGTGTAAACGAATTCGATATGCATGGAAAGAAGCACAAACGGACGTTACACAGAAAAGCAAAAAAAAAAAGATAAGAAAAGCAGGAAATATACGCAATGTCGTGGACATATTATTGTACCTGCGTGGTAGTAGAGAGCATGGAGGTGGAAAAGGGAGGTATAAGTTTACCGGACTAGACAATCATTTTCTGTTGCTGAGCTTATGCGAGCTCCGATACATGCATTGCGCTGTACTGGAGCTGCTTTTGAAAGGAATGCACTAGTTTCGCGAACGCACTGATGAAATGTAGTGGAGGGGCACGTGGTCAACAACAGCTTCACTGACCGTTGGTTTATACCGTAACCCTGCACAAACATATAAAGAAACTAGGGAACAGAAGAGAGCTTTGATTTTCAACAGATTTTCTTTCAGTGCTGTTTTTATATAGCATAAAATACGCAGATCGCCTGCACAAGGACACTGTGTGATCACATACACTCTAGTAGAACTCACAAGAAAAGGTCTCTCTATATCAATTATAGGTGTGTGCATTTGTTTTCCACCTTTGAGATGAAAAATGCTTGCCATATGAGTGCTTCGTGTTTTTCGTTTTTGCTTTTTTCGCAAATGTCGTGGTCTTGACAAGAGCACTTCATTTGAATTTGCAATACAAAGGGATCTATGTATTTCATGGTCCTCTGAATATAGAGTTAGTACTAGATCAGTATTGCCTCCTCGCTGTCACGCTGTTAGCTCCGTATACCGTTCCTTTGCATAGGTTGCTAAATGTCAGTAGTATAACGCCAGTGGCGAGTTTATCTCCGCTTCAGCGCACCATAAAGTCTGCGCTAGACCTTTTTTGTCCACTCGCTGTTGCGCTGTTATACCTCCATATTCCCTTTCCTTCTATATGTTGCTAAATACCAGTAGTATAGCGCCGCTTGCAACTGTCTATCTTTGTTCAAACATATGAGTGGTGGTTATGCCCATCGATGTATGCACGAAGTAGTTCAATTTCTATGAACTTAAATTTTCTGACATGCGCTGTCAGATAATTTTCCACCATGCTTGTCGATCCTCCTGGCTAATGTTAACTGTTGCGCCAGCCTGTTGCGCAAAGTTCCCGCAAAACAGCCTATAGATGTATATGTCAATAGTTTATATGCATGTTTTTTGTGTGCCCTGCTTATTAAAAACAATGCGCGCGAACATAATGTCATATATGCTGCTCAAAACGTACGTGCGCTATGTTCGGGCAGTGAAACGCGTATACATGAACATATGAAGCTCAACAGCTGATTCTTACGTCGAATCTCTGAAGTGAATTTCGGTCATGCTTGTCTCGATCGGATCTCAATAGTTACATACAGCAGGCTTCCAAAGAGGCCCGGCCGATATCAACCATGAAAGGCTGCGGCGTAGTCGACGTTGCCTCCAGGACGGCATAAATGACTCAATGTTTCCTGTGAAATAATCTTTCTGGGCAAATATCGCGCCAAATTCGCCATTCCTCAGGCGATGCTGATGAGCGGCAAAATCGGTGCCACATTTGCCGAAGAAAGTTATCGGCTAGCCGACGGGGGCTCTAAGGTGGCATACTTGGCAGTGTGTTGCCGATAAATGGCGTCGGCCAGCCCATATTGTCTGTAGAAAGGCAAAATCGGCGCCATAGTTGCCATTGAAAGCCATCGCCTCAGCCGATGTCGGCAGTAACGCGGCATATGCGGCCCCATGTTGCCGGCTACAGTCCTCGGCCTGCCGATATCGGCGGGGCAGCGGCTATAGTAGCCCGACGTTGCCAGTCATTGACGGCGGCTTAGCCAATACTGGCTTGCTGTCGGCAACGTGAAGCCATGGATGGGCCGAACTTTGCCGCCATAAAACCAATATCGGCCCTACGTTCCGTGCTGCCTGGTTGCTAGCGTGGCTCAATCAGCGTCATTGGAGTCAGGTGGAGAGGGAGCAACAGAAGACATCGGAAAGGCGAAGCCATTGTTTCCAGGCATGAGTTTAGGCAGAACAGTGAGCGTGTCAGGTCGGGGTAGCTCTCCTTAAGGGTGTCTGGCGGAGCCAGGAAGGGAACCGTGTGCGACCCATACCTAAAGCGTACGCTCTAACCGCTGCGGTTGGAAACCGGTGGACGGCACAAGGTGACTGACATGCATAGGAAATAAATCAATTCGTGCACACACACGCGCCTTGACAAATTCATTTGTTTGTTTTTGGAACATTACTCATTTTGCCACTGATATCACCTAGCAAGAAAACAACTCTTTCCTCGCACGTTGCTCAGCGTGGTTCCGAGGGCAGTTCCGTGTGGTTGGGCGAAATGTGTAACGTTCTGATATGAAGCGGTCTCGCCTTTGTTTAAGCATCCTCCCGCCTTTTGATTCCTCTGGTTAGGGGCACCTTGGAACGGGTAACAGGTTTTCTTTTTGTCTTTTTCCCATCGTCGTCAAAGCGTCACTATAGCTTTCGGAAGCCACTTATATTTTTCCCACCGTAGAGGAAAGGAACAGGCAGGGAGAGGTCAATTTATTTCGTTTTCTTAAAAAGTACGGTATCCCAGCCGGAGGACGTCATCCGACATACTTCGCGAATCTACCCAGTTGAGATGAACTAATTCTGGAAACACTGAAAAGGAAATTCTTACGCCTTGCTAGCAAAATTAATGACACATATTTCCGAGTCGGTCACCAAAGAATAACGGCGGTCTGAGTCTGGGCGACTCGGGGATAAAAAAGAAAGAAAAAGTGTGGTTCATCCCTCTGTAATATGAATCGGTATAACACGACAGTGAAACCTGTCTTCGCAAAGTTGTGGAATGCATAAGCGACAGTCTCGCGAATGGAGGGGCGAGAGATTGTTTCGGTGCTGTGAACATGCGAACACGTTACATGTAGACATCAGCGGCACATCGACACGAGACCGGGATTCTCGATAGTTGTACACGAGAGAAAGTTTTCGAGTGACTCACATTGCTCTGGAAACACTGAATTTCACGCGCCAGAGCTCTGCGCACACCTGCCATATACGATGAGCGTCTGCCGACACTACAAGCGCCCGGCCGGACCAACACCGGCGTTGGCCGGACTCGAGCGCGGAGGGCGTAGTCGAGTCCGCCCGTTGTAAGCGAAACCGAACGGGTTGTCAGCGGATCGTTTTGTGAGAACGCAGCCCACTGCAACGAAATGCCAATCATTTGCCTCTCGACGGCCGTCCTTGCGTTCCTGGAGCAGTGCGCGTCGCAACTCGACACAGTCGGCCATGCAGAAGGAATTTTATAGCGCCCGCGTTCTCACTATGCTCGACGAACGCACCGTCACGACGCCTTGACGCCGCCACACCCCTAACTTCCGCTGCGGTCGAGGCGCGAACACTGTCGAAGCGCTGACTACCGGTGAAAATTCGCACGACAGTTTGGTTCCCTTTATCTATCGTTCCTAGATGGCGGTGCCACGGCAGCCAACCTAAGCGATCCAAGCGTGCAGTTTAAGGGACGCGATGTTAATTTAAGACTAATTTCACTTGTAACAGTGTAGTTCACTATACTAAATACCTTTTCTCTATCCGGACGGCGGTAAGTGTAACAACTCGCAAAACGCTATTGTGAACATATAAAGCCCAACTGTTGCACCTTTGACCAATGTTGCGGTGGTGTGTCGGTACTCTCGTCAAATCCCCGGTGAATGTGGGTTCGGGTCCGCTTGGGTGGAACTTTTTCATTTTCAATGCAAGTCCATTTTTTAGAGATCCACTTCCGTTACGGAAGTACGTCACTGGTCTTTTAATGGACCCCGGCATAAAACACTTTCGTGTTAAAAAAGAAAAAGGCGCGAGATGTGTAAGTCACTAACATGGAACACGTACCCATTCCACTGTCAATCTGTGCTCTTTTCTTACTCCCCTTCACCCACCGCAGCGAGTCGTCACCCCCGCTCCTCGTGACAACGCCGCTTCGCCGCTGCTTCCCGTCAAAATTTTCCCGAAGAATGTTTTCAGTGCGCAGAACGTTTGAAGGAAAAGGGGCATAGAGGAGAGCCTACAACTGACGACCGGGTTTATTATTATGTAGTCCTCTACTTCGCAGGTAGAAAAGGCTTCATGCATTTCACGTGTCTTTTGTTTGCTGCATCTCGCCATTGCTGAGCACGAACATCTCTTCGCTTTCATTTTGTTTTTGTTTTTCGGAAATGGGCTGACGTGTTTCCAGGAGGGAAAGGAAGACCTTTTTCTACGAAGCCAAGCAAAGCACCGCCGGTGGACGACACAAAAGGGCGGCGAAGGGTTGTCCCCGCCCCCATGCAGAAAAAGGTGCGTGACACGACAGTATGGTCGGCCTAAATGACGAAGGACGTGGTTGTCAGATGCTGGTGCAGCATCCTTAATTTCTTTCGCGTGGCCTGCCATTTCTTCATGACAATCCACGCAGAAACCACCTATAAATAGACGCTTTGCAATGACACGTTTAGTTCTCAAGGCAGGTGTATTTCCAGAAAGCACTTCCCTAAGTGTAGGCGCCAGTGTTGCTCGCAGGAGCCTATGCTCTTTTTCGCGTCTCAGGATGAGCTCCTATTTCATTTACAAGCGTGCAGCAGTCTTTTGTAGCACCAGGCTGTCCCAATGGTTTTTATAAACGAGTTCCAGACAATCAATAAACAAGTCGTTTCAGCAAAGTGAGGCGTACACAGCGATTGCTGGTGTTGGGCTTTCGATTGAGCCCCTTTCCGTTCTATTTATCTGGCGTTTTACCATGAGCAGTTTTGATTAACCGCATGCCTTCATACGTTTCTGTTAAAAAACTGTATAGTCTGGTTTGCGATGTATCGCTTATTCCTTTAAAGTAACGGTAATGTAACGGCGTTTCTTTTTAGCAGTAACTGTAACTGTAACAAGTTGCGTTTGAAAATTCAGTAAATGTAACTGTAACATATAGTTACTTTTCTGGCTTAGGTAGCTGTAACACTGGGCCCGCCACGGTGGTCTAGTGGCTATGGTACTCGGCTGCTGATCCGAGAGTCGCGGGATCGAATCCCGGCCGCGGCGGCTGCATTTCGATGGAGGGGAAATGAGGCCCGTGTACTGTGCGATGTCAGTGCACGTTAAAGAACTCCAGGTGGTCCAAATTTCCGGAGCACTCCGGTACGGAGTCTCTCATAATCAGAGCTGGTTTTGGGACGTTAAACCCCACAAATCAAATCAACTGTAACACTGTTACTTTTTGCTGGTGACGTGCCCATGATTGTTGCCCGGGAACATGTAGCAGTTCTTTTTCCCTCGTAGTGACAGCATGGCAAATGCTTTGGAAGCCCCACGTGTTTTCCCTACCATAAGAGGAAAGGAGCGGGCATGGAGACGTCCACTCATTTCCTTCTTTTCCCCTTTTTTTGGAAAGCTGCTTTCTCCATAGGAAATAATTTCGATAATTGATATTTGACCAGGAAGTAGTTTTAAACTTCGGTTCACTCTTCTCACCGCGTAGATGCTCGACGACCAACACTTAGTCTTTTTCAAGACAGCTGCCTTACTGACCAGACGTGCCGTGACTACTGGACGCCTAAACGAGTGTTGTTCTGTGCCACTCTGTAGCACCGTGCCCAGAAATTTACTTCATGTTGTAGAACAGCGAAAAAAAAGCAACTGTTGTGTAAGGCGGTCGTCGCGATAGTCTTCAACAGGAGACAATAACACCATTTCTGTAAGTTGTCCCTTGATGCTTAGCCTGCCGTGTTTCTTTTTTCTTTTCTTCTTTCATTTTGTTAAATTTGGAAACTCGTTTCAGTGCATGCAGATAAATGTGGTGGCAGGTTCTTCGTATGCCATTATCAAGTACGAACTAGAAGAGAAGCTCAGGGGAAGATGGATGCTTGAATCGATGAACAAATCGCAGTACGATTTAGAACATGGAATGTCGCAGGAGCCAACGTTTCGACAAGCGGACTTGTCTTCGAGTTGCCGCCCTGACGAAGACAAGTCCGCTTGTCGAAACGTTGGCTCCTGCGACATTCCCTGTTCTAAATCGTATTTTGCGATTTGTTCATCGATCATAAAGTACGATAATTTTCTGTTATTCCACTTGGTGAATGTTGTATTGTATGTTGTACTTTCTGTTATTGTTGCGACTCACATGGCTCACGAAACGTCAGTTGTAAGAGGACCGCTAAACTGCTACGTGCAGTTGAGGCAAGGTCTGTGTGCATTCCCGGTTAACGGCATTACTAAACATAAAATGTGGGGTGCTTGGTCGAGGCTACGTCGCGGACGTGAACTAGCGCAGATGCACGGCGCGAAGTCTACGCTTATCTTTTTGTGACAGTTGATTGGATGGGGTAAGGAAGTTTTATTTTAGTTTCTAATGACCCCGTTGGTGCCATATTTTAGGTTCTTTACATAAACTGCTCTTTTTCAAGATACACCAGTAAAACATACATACTAAAATAATTTTTACAATGTAACACAGTGAAATACAACGAGATATAGGACCTGCAGCAACGCTCACAGCGAACTGTGGCTTTGTAAACAATTCATTTCTCCGTGAAAGGCTTTCCTATGAGCAGGTTGAGAGACTCATTGATTCTCAGAAGGAAAACTGATTTGCAACGCCTTTAACGGTAGAGCACAGCGACACGGAGCTCTTATAACACGGTGGTCGACGGACCTGAAATGCGCCAGTTGCAATTTCGGTGGAGAGGGAGATCTGGAGGTCAAAAGCCATGCGGCCGAAATTGTGTGAGGCTTCTAAAACGGCGTCCAAGGGCTCGAGGCCGTCACCTAGGCTGGGGTGCTTGTGGCCCTACCCCGACGCAATCGCCGGACCTATTTGTGAATTAAAGTTTTCTCTCTCTCTCTTCTAAAATGAGCCAGGCCTGCGCGGAATCGCAGGACAGTGACAGCGTAAGCTGAAGGAGCGACCTTCCTAGAGGCCATTGTAAACGCTTGGGGAAACTAGGGCAAGTACAGGCGGTGGGTATCCCCTGCGCCATAACTCTGCGGTTTGGGCTCCTCTCTGCACAGCGGTCTGCTGTGCCCGACGTCGCCCTACTGCAGCCGCGCGCGTAACTCTGTGATTCACTTCTTCAGCAGCGGTCCGCATCTTGCGAGGAGGCGCCATCAGGTATATCGAAGAGCCATGTCAGCTTGCTGTCGGGGCTGCGCACGTCGCCTGTCGCGTGATGCATGGAGCGATACGACAAAACTGCTTCACGAGGCAGCGCTTCGTAAAAACACATTGCGAAGGCTATGCGGAGGAAATCAGCGCCAATAGATGGCAGCAGTTGTCCTATTCTTCACGAGGAGCGATATTGGTTACGGACACGGGCGGACACCGGCGGCGGCGGCGGCGGCGGACAACTACGGCGCCGTTGTTGTGATCTCATAACAGCTCACGCTGTAAGACGGCGCGATTCATAGCCTTATGGCGCGTAAAACGTCAGCAGTTGTGTTACTGCGGCGTGGAACACACGTGATTGCTCCAGTACTTTCCCATTACCGAAACTGCTAAGTGCCACCCGATGTTGCACAAAGTCCTTTGTAACCCACTTGCCGCACACGCAAGAGCTTTGCGGAAGACGACGAGAACGAAGCAGGGGCCGCGCGTCTCCAATATTCTGAGTTTGATGGTAGCGCACACAGAACACGGACAAAAGGAAGGCACACCTGACACACCACAGCGCTAACTTTCAACAACTGATTTATTTTTCCGCAGATCCCGCTCGTACATATACCCTCAAAAACGTTAGACGCCACGTGTGCACTGCTTAGAACTGTGAACGATGACAAATGGAAATCACCTAAAGCGACAGGAGTACATATTTCGTGGACATGACAAAGCACCTACAATGAGTCATTTTTTGTTTCTCATGTTGATGCCTTCCTTTTGCCCGTGTTCTGTGTGCGCTACCATCAACCTCAAGATGCTCTACCAACAAGCCCACGTTACCACCCTCATCCAATGTTCTGTCATTGGGAGCCTCCTCATTAAGATGGTGGTGGTGGGGAATCAGGCGACATTAGCCTGTCATAGAAAGCCGGCAGTTGTTCAATGCGAACCTCCTAAGGGTTGATCATCGATGTGTAACCAGGCAGCGATCAACCCCGTGTTTCTAACGGAGTCTATTAGCAACCGCTGCACGCACTTCCTTGCTGTCTCGGGCTTTTCGGGGAAAATAATGTCCTCAAAAGTCCTGTGCGGTAGGACGCTCTGTTCAAGGTTGCGGACTAATGCTGCTCTTTTGTCGTCGAATTGCGGACATAACCATACGAAATGTTCAATGTCGTCCATATCCCCGCAGAAGGCACAGAAGGGGGAAGAGAATCGTCCGGTCTTGCATAACGACGCCTTGGTGTACGTGGAGCCAGTCCTCATTGGATACGGGAAAATCACTTCTGCACTGAATATCCACAGATAACAAAGGTTTGATGTGGAATTTTGTAGACTTCCATAATGTGCTTCCGGACTGCATCCGTAAGTTTCTGATTAAGTTGTGGAGGCTCTTAGTTTTTGGGGGGGGGGACGGAATTTCAGTACACAGCTTGCAACAGCGTCAGCTTTCTCATTTCCTTCAATCTCTACGTGAGATGGGATCCACAGAAATTTTATGTCGAACACCTTGCTCACTAATTTCCTGAGCAGCGCCAGGGACTGCCTCATTAGGACCTTCACGGGGATGTATGCTCTACTGTTGCAAAATTCATAATGGATTCAGGACGGTACTGTTCATAAATTCGCAATCTTCACTATTAATTTCATCCTGAATATTCTATTCTGATTGGAATTTCACAGTATTTCTGAGGTAACTCTTCATGCTTTTCACATCTTGGCCAATACCTGAGGGTGGGTATGTGCCATAGTAGAGGACACAACGACAACAGCGTTGTCGCCCGGTGGGCATTCGCTCTATCACCAGATCGCGTGGCGGCGACACCGTAGCTGAAAGTTGCGAATATGCGTGGCTATAGGAGTCGCAATAAACCATGTCGTAATACAGCGCAGCGTGTCGTCCTCTTTCTGGTCGCTGTCTTCGCGCGATGAGTCTACTCTTCAGTGCGTTAGCAGGTAAATACCATGGCCACTAAGTGATGCGCTACCATACAGAGCGGTCGTGTCAGAATTAGCCGTCGCCTCCACGTTCTGGTGCAAAAGGAACAAGACAACGTGCCCCACCTTCCCTCCCCATTTTGGAGGTGGACCGTGTATCTTGTCATTTTTTGGTATTCACTAAAAAAAAGGTGTGCACTTGCTTAGTTGCTACCCTTAGAACAGCGCATAAGATTAGCTTGCGTTTTTTTGCGTTCAATAATACAGCTGCCTGTTTGGCAGTTGTCGCCCTCTCCCCTCATTCCGGCCCTCTTTTTTACCGTTCTAGTTACACACTGCATCAACACATCAAAATGTAAAAAACAAAATCAGGATACTGGCGTTTCCTTTGGCGAGAATGCGAATGTTTCCTTTGGTGAGAGCATATATGCTCATTACGCGTGAAGTCCTCAGATTCAAATGCGCACTTTTTATACTTATGTAGTTGTCAAGGGTTTATACAGAATATCATTTTCTTTTTCGTTTTTACGGGGAAAAGGGTGTGATGGGTTGTGTGTATAAAGAAATCATGTTCTTTATATCATGTTCTTTATCTATATGTGGTTTTCCAATAAATCTGTGATTTTATCATGTTCTTTATATATATGTGGTTTTCCAATAAATCTGTGATTTTATCATGTTCTTTATATATATGTGGTTTTCCAATAAATCTAGTGATTTTATCATGTTCTTTATATATATGTGGTTTTCCAATAAATCTAGTGATTTTATCATGTTCTTTATATATATGTGGTTTTCCAATAAATCTAGTGATTTTATCATGTTCTTTATATATATGTGGTTTTCCAATAAATCTAGTGATTTTATCATGTTGTTTATATATATGTGGTTTTCCAATAAATCTGTGATTTTATCATGTTCTTTATATATATGTGGTTTTCCAATAAATCTTCAGTTGCTAGTCTGCGCTTGTGCGTGTGTCTTCCTCGTCCGCAGTTCGTTTCTGTCATGCATTATCAACTCGCCCAGCGTTCTATCCTTCTAAAGAAATGGTAGGTATTACAGTGGACAAAACTCGTCTTTCGGCTTAACACAGAGCGATCACCTAGATATTGTCGGGGCGCAGGCGATCCTTCTATATTTATTCTTTTTACCGGCGTCGTGTAACACCTCATGAAAAGTACTTCTGAATACGCCTGGTTAAATGACTCCTTTTCCAAAAGGAAGTTGGAACCAGTGGTACAGTTTTGAAAACCTCAACTTGACGGCGAAAACCGGCGCCAGCTGGGCTGTTTCCGTTTATGGCAGAGTGACAACATACCGGTTGCAAAGGAGCAGCGGAGAAAAATCACATGGTCGTGGCATTCACACGAGGGAGACTCGGAGTTCACCCGTTCACCTCGCTGCGGAAGGGGGGATTGCGAATCACGCCGCAACAACGTCACGGTTTTTCGAGACGGCGCGACGTCCCCGCGCCTCCTCGAAGAGACAGGGTTATTTTGACCACTGATTTCATTTTGACCGACGGGAACAGACATCCCCCGCCTGGCGGGGGACACGGCGGAATTTCGGGCTGGCATTTGGCAACATTAGCCTTGTGCGTACGCTGACCACAGCTGCAGCGTAGACACTGCCACGGAGACTTTTCTCAGTATACGTTGTTTGCAGGCACCATGTTCTTGAACGGAGCACTACCATGATTCTGGCCAATATACTTCTACATTTATTGTCGATTTATTTATTTATTATGGATGGATGCATTTGATAAGCATCTGGATCTGCCCGTTTTCCTTGAAAGAACACTTTTAGAAAGCGTGGCACGTGTTTTATGCTACATATATTGTCACGTGGTCGAGACACGCGCAGCACTCGAGACGAAGCACGCAGGGCTCAAGGAATGTCAGGCGAACTGTTTATTGGGCGAACTTGTGCCCAGCAAAACAAAGTCAATGACAATGCACAGCAAAAGCGTCGTGGACAGTCGTCGGTCGACGGAAAGACTGACAAGCGGCGCAGTGCGTCGGCTTTTATACACACAGTTTAACGCGTTCTCGCATTATCTCTGGAATTCCAGAAGTTACTCAAGTGTGCGCGTCAGCATGCAAAGTTTCAGAAATAGTCGACACGGTTCCTGAACTGACATGCAAGATAAACGCGGCTTGCGTTGGGCATAACAGAAAGTGATAACTGCGCTCGCCGCAAACAACCAATGTAGGCGCGCGATTAACAGGAAGGTGATAACGGCGTTCACGGAACCGACCGCACGTGTCACTACCCCCCTCCGAAAAGCACCGTCCCGATGCTAAAAGTTAGAGTACATGCAATAAATTAACATTACGTCCCTGTTCATCAGGGCGCGCAATAAGGTTTCAGTCGCACCACTTCGGGTCGTGCACGGCGTTGTTGGGATGACGTTAAGCCATCGGGCACTACCTCATAGTCCAGTTCACCACGACATCGGACTACCTTGTAGGGTCCAAAGTAGCGCCGCAAGAGCTTCTCAGACAATCCGCGTCGTCGTATCGGCGTCCAGACCCAGACAAGGTCGCCGGGTTGGTATTCGGTGTGGCGTCGTCGAAGGTTGTAGTGGCGCCTGTCGACCGTCTGCTGGCTCTTGATACGCAGGCGGGCTAGCTGTCGAGCTTCTTCGGCGCCATCCAGGTAGCTGGAGACGTCGAGGTCTTCTTCGTCGGTGCCGACCGGTAGCATGGCGTCAAGCGTTGTTGTTGGGCTCCGTCCGTAGACGAGCTTGTATGGAGTAAACTGCGTCGTTTCCTGCACGGCCGTGTTGTACGCGAAGGTCACATACGGAAGTATGGCGTCCCACGTCTTGTGTTCGACGTCGACGTACATGGCCGGCATGTCGGCGATGGTCTTATTTAGACGCTCCGTGAGGCCATTCGTCTGTGGGTGGTACGCGGTGGTTCGGCGGTGATTTGTCTGACTGTACCTCAAGATCGCCTGCGTTAGGTCAGCCGTAAAGACCGTACCTCTGTCGGTGATGAGGACCTCCGGGGCTCCGTGACGTAGGACGATGTTCTCAATGAAGAACTTGGCGACCTCGGCGGCAGTGCCCTTGGGCAAGGCCCTTGTTTCGGCATAGCGAGTGAGGTAGTCAGTCGCTACGACGATCCATTTATTGCCAGAAGTCGACGTCGGGAACGGCCCCAGTAAGTCCATGCCGATTTGCTGGAATGGCCATCGAGGTGGTTCGATGGGTTGGAGAAGCCCGGCTGGCCTAGTTGCCGGTGTCTTGCGTCGCTGACATTCTCTGCATGTCTTCACGTATTGGGCGACGTCGGCAGTGCGGCGAGGCCAATAGTACTTCTCTTGTATTCTGGATAGTATGCGGGAAAAACCCAGGTGTCCGGCTGTCGGGTCGTCGTGTAAAGCTTCCAGAACCTCTGGACGTAACGCTGAAGGCATGACGAGGTTGGCGCGGAGCGGCGAGAAGTTCTTCTTCAGCAGAACGTTGTTCCGCAGGAAAAACGCAGCCAGTCCTCGGCGGAATACTTTCCGCACGGCGGCGGTCTTGCCTTCCAGGTAGTCCATGAGGCTCTTGAGCTCTGGGTGAGCTCGTTGGTGTTCCGCGAAGTCGTCGGCACTTATGGGTCCCAAGAAAGAGTCATCGTCCTGGTCACCCTGGGGCGGCGGATCGACGGGGGCTCGAGACAAGCAGTCGGTGTCGGAGTGCTTTCGTCCGCTCTTGTAGACGACGGTGATGTCAAATTCTTGCAGTCTAAGACTCCATCGTGCGAGGCGTCCTGATGGGTCTTTTAAGTTAGCTAGCCAACACAAGGCGTGGTGGTCACTCACGACTTTGAAAGGCCTGCCGTACAGGTGCGGAACTTTGTTGTAGCCCAGATGATAGCAAGGCATTCCTTTTCCGTGGTGGAGTAGTTCGCTTCTGCCTTTGAAAGTGACCGGCTAGCGTAACTGATAACTCTTTCAAGTCCGTCGGTCCTCGGCACGAGAACGGTGCCGAGCCCTGTGTTGCTTGCGTCCTTGTGAATTTCGGTGTCGGCTTCTTCGTCGAAGTGCGCGAGTATTGGCGGCGTTTGCAGGCGTCGCTTTAGTTCTTCAAATGCCTCGACTTGCGGCGTTTCCCATTTGAAGTCGACGTCGGCCTTCGTGAGATACGTCAGCGGCTCGGCGAACCGCGAAAAGTTCTTGATGAAGCGCCTGTAATAAGCGCAGAGGCCAAGAAATCGGCGTACAGCTTTCTTGTCGGTGGGCTTAGAAAAGTGGCGATCGCAGCTGTTTTCTGAGGATCAGGGCGTACTCCAGACTTCCTAATAACATGGCCAAGGAGCAACAGCTCCTTGTATGCGAAGCGGCATTTTTCTGGCTTCAGGGTAAGTCCGGAGGCTTTGATTACCTGAAGAACAGCTTCAAGGGGCCGGAGGTGTTCGTCGAAGCTAGAAGCAAATACGACTACGTCGTCCAAGTAGACGAGCCAAGCCTGCCACTTCAAGCCTGCCAGTACTGTGTCCATAACCCGTTGGAACGTCGCAGGCGCCGAGCAAAGACCAAAGGGCATGACCGTAAACTCGAACAGGCCGTCTGGTGTTATGAAGGCAGTCTTCTGTCGGTCTCTCTCGTCTACTTCGATTTGTCAGTAGCCGGTTTTGAGGTCCATCGACGAAAATACTTTGCATTGTACAGTCGATCCTGGGCATCGTCTATCCGTAGGAAAGGAGACACGTCTTTCTTCGTGATCTCGTACAGGCGACGATAATCGACGCAAAAACGTTGGGCTCCATCCGTCTTCTTCACTAACGCCACAGGGGATGCCCACGGACTCGTAGACGGCTGAATGATGTCGTCGCGCAGCATTTCGTCGACTTGTTGCTCGATGGCTTAGCGTTCCCGTGCCGAAACTCGGTAGGGGCTCTGACGGAGAGGACGGGCGTATTCGTCGGTTATGATGCGATGTTTTGCTAGAGGCGTCTGAAGAAGCTTTGATGACGACGAGAAGCAGTCCTTGTATTGGTGGAGTAAGGTTTCGAGCTGCTTTTGTTGTTGCCTTGAAAGTCCTTGATTGACGTCGAAGGCGGGCGCGGACACTGCGGTCCTCGTGGCGAGTCCTCGAGAATCGGTGAGGGCGAAGGCATTGCTCACTTCCACGAATTCACTTAGGTACGCTACCATCGTACCCCTATTCAGGTGCCTGTATTCGTTGCTGAAGTTCGTCACCGTTACTTTGGCTTCGCCGTTATGCAGCCTGGCTATGCCTCTTGCGATGCACATCTGACGATTTAGGAGCAAGTTCTGGTCGCCTTCGCTGACGCCTTGTAAGTAGGTAAGCGCTTTTGTGCCGACGGAAATGATGCTCGACAGTGGCGGGACCGTTACCTGCTCTTCTGCCACATGCAAGGCATGATAATCGACGTTGCTATCTGACGGCGTTGCATCATCCGCGGACAGCGTGATTGACCTGGATCTTAGGTCGATGACTGCGCCGTGCTGGTCCAGGATATCCATGCCTAAAATGACGTCTCGCGAGCATTGCTGCAGGACCACAAAACTCGCCGAATACGTCTGGCTGTCAGTTGTGACTCTTGCCCTGGCAGGTTCCAATCGGTGTTATAAGGTGGCCCCCTGCTGTTCGGATATCTGGTCCTTCCCAGGCAGTCTTTACTTTCTTCAGCTTGGCGGCGAAGAGACCACTGATGACGGAGTAGTCGGCGCCGGTATCGACTAGGGCGGTGACGCTGTGGCCGTCGATAGTCACGTCGATGTCGGTGGTTCGTCGTCTTGCGTTCCGGTTAGGTTGGGGCGTCAGATCACGGCTGCGTCGGCTTGCTCCTGGGCTGCTATGTCGCGTCGGCGGCGAGGCTTTATCGTGATGACTCTGGTCAGGCGGCGTGCTGAGACTACGTCGGGAGGGTTCGTGGGTCGTGGTCGTCGTCGTCGGCGGCGGAGGATCTTCGGCATAGCGTCGTGCAGCAACCGCACCTCCATCGGTTGCTGCCTTTAGTTTCCCGGATAGGGGCTTGGAGATCGGCCCCGAGTGGCGCCGGTGTACTGGCGGCGATCCGGGAAGACGTAGCGGCCAGGCGAAGGTGAACGGGATGGTCGTCGTCGTTGCCACTGCGATCCGGCGATGTAGTCTGCGATGTCGCGAGGTCGCTCACCTGGGCGCGGACGCGGCGCGTTCACGTCGAAGCCACGCAGTCCCATCTCGCGGTACTGGCAGTAGCGGTAGGTGTGCCCGGCTTCGCCACAGTGGTAGCATAGTGGGCGATGGTTCGGGGTGCGCCAAACATCAGTTTTCCTCGGCGCGCGCTGGATTACTGACGAGCGGGATGGCGTCGGAGGTGGCGGCGGTGGCTGGCGACGAAGCTGCGGAGGCGTTGGGTCCTGGCGTGGGCGAGGAGCGGTGGCAGGCCGTCGTGCAGCAGCGGCGTAGGTCATCGCCTCCGGTTGGGGCTGTGGTCGTTCAAGAACGCTCAGTGAGCGCTGTACTTCCTCGCGAACTACGTCTTCGAGGGAGGCGACTTGGGGCTGCGATGACGGGAACATCCGGCGCAGTTCTTCGCGAACGACAGCCCTTATGGTCTCGCATAGGTCGCCGGGGCCGAGTCCTTGGATTTCTGCGATGTCTGGGAACATGCGGCGATTGTATTGCCGGGTGCGCATCTCGAGGGTCTTCTCAATGGTGGTAGCCTCGGAGAGGAACTCTTGAACCGTCTTTGGCGGGTTTCTGATTAGTCCAGCGAAGAGCTCCTGCTTCACTCCTCGCATAAGCAGGCGAACCTTCTTGTCCTCAGACAAGTCGGCGTGGCGGAAAAGTCGCGTCATCTCTTCCGTAAAGATCGTTATGTTTTCGTTGGGGAGCTGCACCCGAGTCTCAAGCAGTGATGCGGTTCTTTCCGTCCGCACGACGCTTGCAAAGGTTGGCAGGAAAGCAGCACGCAAGTCGTCCCAGGTTCGAAGCGTTGACACAGGGTTCTCGAACCAAGTCCTTCGGCGTCTTCCAAGTAAAAATACACATGGCGCAGCTTGTCGTCGGGGTCCCACTTGTTAAGAGCTGCGACGCGATCATAAATGTCGAGCCAACTTTCCGGGACCTCGTAGGAGGAGCCGCGGAAGGTAGGCGGAAGGTAGGCGGAGGAGCCGCGGAAGGTAGGCGGTGGATGACCACGGTTGCCGGAGATCGTGCTTCCGCCATCGTGGATGCCGGTTTCGTTGCAGCCCTTCTCTTCTTGTCCTTGTCGGAGAGCGGCAGGTATTCTGGGGGAGCGGCAGGTATTTATACACACAGCTTAACGCGTTCTCGCATTATCTCTGGAGTTCCGGAAGTTACCGAAGTGTGCGCGTCAGCATGCAAAGTTTCAGGAATGGTCGACACGGTTCCCGAAGAGACATGCAAGATAAACGCGGCTTGCGTTGGCTATAACAGAAAGTGATAAGTGCGCTCGTCGCAAGCAACCAAAGTAGGCGCGCGATTAACAGGAAGGTGATAACGGCGTTCACGAAACCAACCGCACGTGTCAATATTGATGGTAAAAAGCAATAAACATTTTCTCCGAACGAATTGGGCAGATCCCTGCTAAAACGCTGTTTTCTCCAGTTCCCCCTCGTGATGCATAGTAACTTCAGCCTTGCGAAGAAGAAATGTTTTGCTGCTTAAGCGAGCAAAATCATCGGCACTCAACACAAATTTAGTGTATACGCTAGTTTCCACTCGCCCACGTTATGCGTATGTTTTATATTCTAAAAGGTCCTTACACGGACCGTCGGAACTTCTTTTGGATGCCTCTGTTTTCTGTACGGTTACATAAACCGAGTATTTATTTTTCTTTTTTTCCTGGGGGGGACTTCTTTTTGAAAATACCTCAAAGGCCCTCTGTTGGAGGGTTTGAATGAGGGGTGGGCTAACAAGTTCAATAAATGAAAGTTTCGATGGCATTTCTAAAAATGCTCAATTGGTGACTGATTCTACACGGTAAACACAGCATCTGTCTGCATTATCCTTCGCACCCCCAATTTTTATGAAAGACCCGTACACTTCACTCTCTGATATCAAGCGGCCAGATTCCTTCCATCCTCGGGACTCGTTCTCGCGAAAAAAAAGTGAAGCCGGCCAACACGGAAAAATACTTCATTCAATTTCGAAAATGTGTGCAATTTCGTCAGCAGAGAGAGAGAAAAGAAAGAAAGTGCAGGTGCCAACGAGCTTGCCAAAACGATCTCCTCTCGCGACGAAGCTTGTGAAGCAAGAAAAACCCGGGAACGTTTGCTGGCGGCCCAACCCAAAGGCACAGTGTCACCATTTTTTTATTGTGTTCGGTAATGTGAATTAGGCCAGAGAGATGCACAACCGTTCCATATGCACAAACACTTTTAATGCTCGTATAAGAGGAATGCACCGACTAAGAAATCTGCGAAATACTAGTCATACCAACAAACAAACAAACAAACAAAATGAAGTGGAGCATGCACTAACAAATTCGCTTATTTAAACAGTTTCTTATCTAAAGTCCTTTCTTTCTTTCTTTCTTTCTTTTGTTCCGATGCGTGCGGGCTCGAGCGGTCGCTTCTTCCTCCTCAGCACCCGCGCACAGGGCCTGCACCATGCCTCTCTTCGCAGGCATCGCGTCTTCCGAGAATGTCTGGCCGTAGCGTCCTCCACTCACACGTGACAATTCCCCCATCCGAAGAGTTTTACCGGAAGGAAAAAGTGCTGTCGCTCGCGCACAGGCCACTTCCACACACGCTACACAGAAATGTTCACCGCACACGCTACATGCACAGCACAAACACCACAAAAATCAAATACAGTGCATGAAACCACACGACACTCGCACGAACATATTAAAAATGTGAGAACCATAGTGTTGGGCCCTAATTAATCCTACTAAGAAAGTCTGCCCCTACGTTTTCACGCCCTTTGATATACTCCACGTAAAACTCGTACTCCTGCAGCGTTAAGCTCCATATGACAAGCGTTCCATTCGATAGATTGGTTAACCTAGTCAAACATTCGAGCGGCTGATGCTCAGTTTGCACCCTGAACTTCTTTGACTTGTGCCCTCTTCGCAGCACATAGGGCTGCGTGAGTAATAACCTGCTTAATCCCCATTGTATTCTTCGTGCTCTAAAACGGTAGCTCTGTCGCTATATCTCCTTCCTTCGCAACCATACAGGCCATCACCTTCTCGCTAACTGCGGCTCTCTGCTCATATTTCTTCAGCTTGCTCAGTGGCGGGTTCCCACCCTGCTTTTCGGCACTGTGAGCCGACACATGCTGCATGCTCTGACGTACTCCTTCACGTCGCTTTGTAGACCTGGCCAGAAGAAGTTTTCTACAATCTTATTCTCCGTGCCCTTAACTCCCTGAATCCCAGCCGTAATAGAATCATGCCCGATGCACAGCACAGCTGCCCGCAGTTCCTTTGGTATCACCATCTGTAGCGTTTCCCTGCCCGAGCTCAACGTGCACTTTCGGTACAAGAGACCGTCTCGCAGGAGAAACTGGTAAGTTGTTCGGCTTTTCTTTCTTTTCAGGGGTTCTCCGATCTTCTTGAAACAATTGGTGAGTGATTTGTCCTCTTTCTGCTTTTGGGCGACCTCTGCTGGCGTCACTTCTAGCATCTCGGCTGCAGGAACTCTAAGCCGCGGTACTTTTCGCTGCTTAGATGTGGCCGCTCGGGTAGATACCGCAGATGAAATTGACTGGATGCGCCCATCTGATGGCGCCCCGTGTTCCAAACCGCCGTTTTGCTGATCCCCTGCTCTGCCCGTTGTCAACTTTTCTTTGTATTCCTCCTCAGATGCCATAATTTCTTTCTGTGTCACCTGCTGGCTCATCGTCCATTCCGGATCCGGATTATCGACCTGTCTCACCCCTGGTAGGTTTCCAATCACCATGTCGTATAATGGCTCCTCCAAGCATTTTGCTACCACTGAGCCAGTGTAATATGGTGTGGAAACGAAGATCTTCGCCTCCGGTAGCCACCTCACTGAGCTGTCCACCAGAAGAACTGACGAGTACTCCCCTGTTAGCTCTTCGTCATTCACTAGGCTTTTTCTCACTGGCACAGTGTTCGTACCGCTGTCTCTCAACACAGAGACGCGCTGCCCATGAATTTCACCCTCGACGACTGGCATGCGGGTCCTAAATATGGTCTTCTCTTTCTCTCCCTGATCCTCGAGCCTTGTAACCTTCGTCATCTTACTTCGTAAATCAACATCAGACGCCGGCCTGGTTACTCTTCCGGGCACAAAACGCACGCGACTTTCGGTTGCGTCTGGAACCTGCAACTTTCG
This sequence comes from Hyalomma asiaticum, assembly GCA_013339685.2. Classification (NCBI taxonomy): domain Eukaryota; kingdom Metazoa; phylum Arthropoda; class Arachnida; order Ixodida; family Ixodidae; genus Hyalomma; species Hyalomma asiaticum. Next base: position 61,566 of record JABSTT010001859.1, read on the forward strand.
GTTCTATGTCCTGCTTTCTTACAGGCTTGACAAATGCCTCCGCTTGTCCCCGTGTCACTCTAACTCTGCAGTCCACTGCCCTGTGTCCGGTACGGTTACAGATGGAGCATCTTATGGGCACCCTGGTCACAATGTCCTGTATTCTCGACTTCTCCCCATCTCCCACTGATGACTTAAATGCTTCTTCCTTGCCCTTTCCTAGGTTAAATTGGCCTTGGGCCTCCAAGAACTGGTCGGCATACTCAGTTAGTTGCGACACTGACTTCAGTTTCCTCTCCTTCAAAAATACTCTCAGTCTAGGTTGACAGCACGCTAAAAACTGTTCTGACACCATAAGATCTTTCACACCCTCGTAAGATTTGTCGGTGTCGGACATTTCCAGCCAGCGATCAAAGTAACTGGCCAGCCTAGCCGCAAACTGAACTCCCCTCTCGCCATCGCTCGGCTTACTGCTACGGAATCTGTCGCAAAATCATTCTCCCGTCAAACGAAACCTTTGGAGCAGAGTTCTCTTCACCTTCTCATAATCCATGGACTCTGAAGCTGGCATACGTCCAAAAACCGTAAGAGCTTCTCCTACTAAACACAGGCTCAGTACTGGTGCCCACTAGTCTCTATTCCATCCTTGCCCTAACGCAATTCTCTCGAACCGATGCAGATACGCATCTAAGTCGTCTCTTTTCTCATCGAACGGAGCCATCAACTTCCTCGGACAAATATTTCTTGGACGCGACAATCTACCATCCGTCAGTAATGCTGGCTCATCAGGCACGGCCCCTCCGTTAGCAGCCGGAAGGCGCAACTTAAGCTCCAGCAACTCTTTCTCCTGTTGCATTTTCCTCTCCTCTATCTCTGCCATCCGCATGGCTCTAGCCTCTGCTCTCTCACTTTCCTCGCGAGCTTGCTCTCGGGCCAATGCCCGTTCCTCTCTCTGCCTCGTATTCTCTTCCTCAAGAGCTTCAACGTTTCCTCTTTAGTGAAACCTAGCCTTTCCGCTGTCACCATAAGCTTCTGGAGGTCCATCACTCTGGCCTTTCAGTTCCGAACAAAGGGACTATACCCGGCGACAACTTTCTGTGGCAGCACGGCCAAGGCTACGTGGGCGGAGCCTATGCACATGTGCTACTGCGCCAAGTAGTCCGACCGCTTCGACGGGTGTTTCGGTTTCGATTTCACCAGCGCAGGTCGCTTTTCCTTACTTGCGCGTAAACGTTGTGCACCATCTTCTTGGCCTGTACGGACAGATTTTGGTTTGACAACGCCTGGTACGGCTGCGAAGCTGGTGGACTCACGGCACGCGGCGGTGTTTCCTCTGTAAGCGAAGTTGACGAGCTGCAACCGGAGGATCTTTGACGGTGAGGAATGCGGTCAGGTAAAAAAGCGGCGGAAGCCAAAAAACCCCACAAAACCCGAGAGAGTATGAAACGAAATTTTGTCTACTGCGCAACGTTTTTATTCACTAATTAAAAAATAAATCCGCGAAATATAAAGTGGTGAATGGTAAAATCTTAGTTACCCATAACAGTATACAAACGTTTTCGTTGGGGGACTACATGCTGTGGCGCAGTAAGACAAGCGTGCTTCGGCTCCGTAGCCTTGGCTGTGCTGCCACAGAAAGTTGTCGCCAGGTATAAGTATATTGGGATCCTGGCAGGCTCGCCACTGTCACCTTTTTTTATTGTGTTCGGTAATGTGAATTAGGCCAGAGAGATGCACACCGTTCCATATGCACACTTTTAATGCTCGTATAAGGGGAATGCACCAACTAAGAAATCTGCGAAATACTAGTCATACCAACAAACAAACAAAATGAAGTGGAGCATGCACTAACAAATTCGCTTATTTAAACAGTTTCTTATCTAAACTCCAATATGCCAGATAATTAGTTGCAATAAATTTAACAATGATAAAGTCCAAATACTACTTGAAATGTGGAGAGTCTTGGGAGCAGTGGGAACGATGCGAGGTCTCCGCTGGGGCCTTCGGAGCGTAGCCGGAGGGACGATAAGACGACCGTGCCCCGGAGCGTGGCCGAGGTGGTGCCTCACCCAGGACGGATAACGAGCTCTGCACGTCCTTTCTCCAGCGCTTCCAAAGTCGCTCTCCTTTATTTCGCGCTTTCGCGTCGTTCCCGCGGCCAGCGAGGAGCTGACACTAGACACCCGGTCGCGAACGGCGGGGCGAGCGTGGTGCACAGTCATAGCTGTATGCCGGCCACAGGCTGCTTCTCTTCGCCGAACTGCATCGACTCCGGCCCCGCGCATTCCGAGGTCCGTGTGTTTTCTTCTTCTTCTTCTTCTTATTCTTTCTTTCTTTCTTTCTTTCCTTTGCTCCGATGCGTGCGGGCTCGAGCGGTCGCTTCTTCCTCCTCAGCACCCGCGCACAGCGCTCGCACCATGCCTCTCTTCGCAGGCATCGCGTCTTCCGAGAATGCCTGGCCGTAGCGTCCTCCACTCACACGTGACACACAGTCACGTTTGCATTCCTTGAGTAAAAGCTGCGAATTAAACATTCTGAGAAAGGCAGCAGTGCACGTGTTCAAAAGCATATTTACACGATTGGCCGTTCCTCTGAGGGCCCAACCACCGACAAAATCCAAGTGTTTATCTCTACTTCCATTTCGTTTAAACGCACAGTCAGCGTTCATTTCTGCGCGCGATTGCTTTTTTGGTGGCGTGAGTACAAAGCACAGGACTAGTGTGGTAGCACTGGCCTCCCCCTCCGGTTACCTTGCCCATGTGAGCGAGAGACCTGCAGGTCTTACCCCCCCCCCCCCCTGTTTTTTGCACCTATTGCCGTTGATATATTTTCATGCGCTATAATCCCCAGCAGCACGCCAACACAGGACTTATGTAGGCGTGAAGTTGGCAAAAGTCGGCAGCGATATCGGGCCTAAGTCGGCAAACCGCGCTCGCGCTACTTTCACCCTCATCTGCCCGATGATGACCAGCCAGAATGGCGCCACTGTGGCGAAGCCACCATGGGTCGAACTTGGCCAGCCAGAGTGGGCGAAATTTGGCCAGCCAGAGTGGCCGAAATTTGGCCAGCCAGCGTGGGCGAAATTTGGCCAGCCAGAATGGGTCAAATTTGGCCAGCCAGAATGGGTCGGATTTGGCTAGGTAGCATTGGCCGATGTTGCGGGCATTCAGGCTCTTTTGGCGTGTTGTCGGCCCCGCCGACATCGGGAAACGCTTTGCGCGACCGTTCACAGCCACTATGGTGTTTGTAGTTTACCCACGTGTGTCGCGCCGTTTGGATTGCGATAATTTAATTTTTGTTTTCACATTTTCGAAGGGTTATGAAGGCATTTTCGAAGGACCAACAGTAGTTTGTGTAAATGTGCCTCTCATGCATACGCGAAAGCTTTATTAACACAGTAATAAGTGTGGCTAAGTGGATCCTCTGTACTTTTTATTAATGCGCTCTAAACAAGCCAAATAACACAAAAAGAGAGGTTTATAGAGAAAAGCACTATTTCATTTATTTTCTGGACTTTGAATTGATAATATCCTATTCTCGTGTTGCACCGTCGTAGTGGAAAAATTTCGGCAAGGATGTAACCTGCGGGAAAAGGCACGAAAAGTTAGCAGAGTTTTGGAGCACATCAGCACAATACTATCATTGTATGCAAATTCTGTGCGATTGATGAACAAACGCAGAAATTCAAGAAATGTCAGAAACATCTCATAATCGGCACTTCTTTAGAAAATACCTAAAGAAAGTTCTCCTTTTAACTATATAATGAATTTATGTTCAATATTCAACCCCCCGATCCTGGCTTCGCGTCGCTTTAGATAACCAAGAGGTAAAAAAAACGTGAGTAAAGGTTCTGTTGCAAAGCAACTTTAAAAGCGGCACATTACTTGAAATAGGTGCATTTTGCATTATAATAAATTTAATATTTTTGGCATACATCGGAAAGGAAAACATGTAGACGTGAGCTAACACGACACACCCCAAGGATGGAGTCGTTAGGCAGAAAATGTCCTTAAATGATAGGTGCAAGGTGCATTATAAGCAGATATTAGAGAACGAACATTTTTTCAAGGCTACTTTAAAAATGCCATTGCGTGCCGAACTGCCGCACGTGTCCTGCACCAAGGAGTGCGTGTTCGGTATCACGTTACCTTTAAAAATACGGGCAAGAAAAGATAATGTTACGAGAACTGCAAGTCACCACACAAAGGGTGTTTGATACAAGCACAGGATTAACTACATTAAGTAAAACTGCTTTGGGACAATTTACGTAGGCTCTTTATTCGAAAATAAATAGCCTACGCGCCTCACGACACAAATAATATATAAAGTGGAACCGGTGCTTTAACATCACAACAATATGTGCCACTGTCCCACTTTGAAAACTGGCCACCAACTTACCGAACTTTGGCATCCGCTCTGCACTCTACAGCTGTGAGTCCGCAATACAAATTCGGCGACGACACTGTAGTCTCACAAGGCACAGGCTTGTGTTCATATACAACCGATGTCACAGTTGGGATGGGCATTGTCTTAGGAGGTACACTCGCCAAGGAATCGCGCAATCAACTTGAATGATCGATAAATGCGGTACATGATAAACGATAAACGCGTAGACAGACTGCGTGCAGCCGTTGAAACTCGTTCTTACACCTTGCGCGTTGGTAGCAATGCAGCCGCGACGAGAGAGCGTGGAGAGAGTTCCTCCTGGTTTCCCCCTCCGAAGGCAGCAAACGCCAGCAAAAGCTGGTTCAGAACCACATTCTTTGCAAACTGCAGATGAGCACAATGGATGTTCACAGAGGGGGCCGTGACAATGGTGGTCAGTTCGGAAGGGGAGGCCCGCCCCCCTCCGCACACCCTTTTTTTATGTTTAGTTGCTGCTGGCTTAGCACACGTTAGGTTGCTTCTCCGCAGAGCACTCTCGTTCTTCTTGCTTTCTTTTTTTGTAGTTGTCTCAAAACGTGGAAGACAGCATTTCTGCTGGGCAAACATTTTTGCACAATGGCGCGGACACCCGCCGGGACTGCAGTTGTTAAGTGCAGCTCAGTGCAGCCTGTGGCGTATGCTGGTACGCATGCGTTCTCTTGACATCTACTTGTAACACAGGATTTCGCAGAGGCTGAACCACCCACTCTAGCTAAAAACGCGAGAGAAATGCTGCACTGCATGCAACAAACGTAGCGAGGACGCACGGCGCCGCCATTCTGCTTGAATATCTGCCATTTTCTTCAGCGCACGAAAGACATGCACGTGCTGCCTTTCCGCACGACAAGAAATACTGCGATGACTCTGTCTCTATGCGCTCTTCTCTTGCCCTTATTGGTTATAAATAAATTAATTGTTAAATATCAGAATACGCACATGTGTGCTTATATCAACGCCATAGTTTCATACGAACGTCAGTGATAAATCCGACACACTGCACAGAGCATGCACTCAAGCTTGATATATTCTGCTCATCTAACCAGTACAACGTAACCGATGGCCGATGTGTAAACGAATTCGATATGTATGGAAAGAACGCACAAACGGACGTTGCACAAAAAAGCAAGCAAAAGCATGAAATATACGCAATGACGTGGACATATTAAGGAATTATTAGCCTATTGTATCTGCGTGGTAGTAGAGAGCATGGAGGTGCAAAAGGGAGGTATAAGTTTACCCGACCAGTAGACAATTATTTTCTGTTGCTGAGCTTATGCGAGCTGCGACACATGCGTTGCGCTGTACTGGAGCTGTTTTTGAAAGGAATGCACTAGTTTCGCGAACGCACTGATGAAATGTAGTGGAGGGCCATGTGGTCAACAACAGCTTGACTTAGGACGGTTGGTTTATGCTGTAACCCTGCTCAAACGTATGAAGAAACTAGGGAACAGAAGAGAGCTTTGATTTTCAACTGATTTTTTTTTCAGTGCATGCTTGCTGTTTTTATATAACATAAGATACGCAGATCGCCTGCATAACAACACTCTGTGATCACATACACTCTAGTAGAACTCACCAGAAAAGCTCTCTCTATATCAATTATAGGTGCGTGCATTTGTTTGCCACCTTTGAGATGAAAAATGCTTGCCATATGACTGCTTGGTATTTTTCGTTCTTGCTTTCTTTCGCAAATGTCGTGGTCTTGACAAGAGCACTTCATTCGAATTTGCAATACAAAGGGATCTATGTATTTCATGGTCCTCTCAATATAGAGTTAGCACTAGATCAGTATTGTCTCCTCGCTGTCGCGCTGTTAGCTCCGTATACCGTTCTTTTGCATAGGTTGCTAAATGTCAGTAGTATAACGCCGATGGCGAGTTTATCTCCGCTTCAGCGCACCATAAAGGCTACGCTAAACCTTTTTTTGTCCACTCGCTATTGCGCTGTTACCTCCATATGCCTTTTCCTTCGATAGGTTGCTAAATGTCAGTAGTATAGCGCCGCTTGCAACTGTTTATCTTTGTTTGAACATATGAGTGCTGGTTATGCCCGTTGATGTATGTACGAACTAGTTCAATTTCTATGAATTTAAATTTTCTGACATGCGCTGCCAGATAATTTTCCATCATGCTTGTCGATCCTTCTGGCTAATGTTAACTGTTGCGCCAGCCTGTTTCGCAAAGTTCGCGCAAAACAGTCTATAGATGTATATATCAATAGTTTATATGCATGTTTTTGTGTGCCCTGTTTATGAAAAACAAAGCGCGCGAACAGAATGTCATATATGCTACTCAAAGCACACGTGCGCTATGTTCCAGCACTGAAACGCGTATACATGAATATATGAAGCTCAACGTCTGATTCTTACGTCGAACCTCTCAAGTGAATTTCGGTCATTCTTGTCTCGATCGGATCTCAATTGTTATATACAGCAGGCTTCCAAAGAGGTCCGGCCGATATCAACCATGAAAGGCTGCGGCGTAGTCGACGTTGCCTCTAGGACGGCAGAGATGACTCAATGTTTCCTGCGAAATAACCTTTCTAGGCTAATATCGCGCCAAATTCGCCATTCCTCAGGCGATGCTGATGAGCGCCAAAATCGGCGCCATATTTGCCGGAGAAAGTTATCGGCTCAGCCGACAGAGGCTCTAAGGTGGCATACTTGGCACAGTGTTGCCGACAAATGGCGTCGGCCAGCCCATATTGTCTGTAGAAAGGCAAAATTGGCGCCATAGTTGCTGTTGAAAGCCATCGCCTCAGCCGATGTCGGCAGTAACGTGGCATATGCGGCCCCATGTTGCCGATTACAGTCGACGCGCTGCCGATATCGGCGGGGCAGCAGCTATAGTAGCCCGAAGTTGCCAGCCATTGACGGCGGCTTAGCCGATACTGGCTTGCTGTCGGCAACGTTAGGCCGTGCATGGGCCGAACTTTGCCGCCATAAAACCAATATCGGCCCTACGTCGCGTGCTGCCTGTTATATAGCCCTTCCCTGCAGTGAATCTACAAGTAGTATAAACGAGTTTTAAGAACATATCTTCAAATTAAAAAAAAGACGGGTAACAAAAGGCAAAGCAACCCGCAGTAGTTCATTTCATTCTGAGTAAATTTCTGTTATGGCTACGAATGTGAACACAAACGTCGCCAGGGATTCATTACACTTATTTAGTGAAGTTGCTGTAGGGAGGTAATTGACCATTGCAGTCATTTAGATTTCAGATGGAGCAAGTGTAATTGTCATCGGAGAGTTATTTCAGTTGCTTGTAAATGCTGCCTAGGTATCTACGATGTGCACCCCTTAAGCCACACCACTAAAGCTCTCTAAGAGGTCACGGTTATATGGTCTATCGGGCTCTGCAAAATCTTGCTATATATACATGACTTCAATATCTTCGGCGCACAATGCAATGCCCTCGTAAAAATGTGGTTGAGCGATATCTGAGTATGAGCTTCTCTAAACTACTCCTTAACGTGAACACAAGTACGTCAGACTTTCACTTCTGTATATTGTTTATAGGCACGTGCGATATTCAAGTATGACACCCGCTCACCTCACCACGCGCTTCTCATAATAAATGCACCTGCCACACAAAGGAGTGTCTTGCTCAAGGTGGACCAGGCTTCGAAAAAATGCGCATGTCCTGCAACACCACGCTACGTCCCCAGAAAACCAAGCCATTAGGTGCGCAAGCCAAGCCCCTAGCCAACACACCGAGAGAGGGCACCACGCGTTTCCTACCGATGTGAGGATTCACCGTCAATAGAAAAACAGCGCCGGAAAAAAAATGTGCTCATTTAAATGTGAAACCTTTGTATTGTTTTAAAGATTGGACATTGGGGCTACCCAAATCCAGGCGAGCAATGCGATATATGAGAAATTAACGTACCCGTCGATGAGCAATTACAGCCAAGTGGTGGGTATTTTAGAGTTTCCTCATAGGCTCCATTCTGTCGCATTTAATCGCCTCGGGAAAACAAAATACTTGAGCTGCGCGGATGAATCTCGACCTAAGAAAACTTTATAAGGTTCTTAATGAATATGCAAGAGAGCAAACTGATGGCTGCTACACTGCCATTCACTTACGCGTGGCCGCGCCGCCGGCAGAGGCCACACGGCGCGACCGGTTTTGCGAGGCGCGTGGTCCGGAATCCTGGGGACGCACCCATTCACGTCCCCTTAAGGGACGTTTAGTGGATTAATGGACATTCGTTCGCTGTAAGTCGACATCCTACATCCAAATCACTACCTTTACTATTTTGGATTTGGGACTTGCGGGGACACTAACGGCAAATCACAATTTGTATTCATTTGAAAGTTCAGTGCTTGACAATGCCTGCAATAGCGCTTTAGTAATCTAGAAATCAAATACAGAGCGCGGTTTGCGCGAGAGCGGGAGTTTTGGATACATAAGTGATGACATCACATGCCATTTAGAATATTTTGATGAGTATACTCAGGAAAATATTCTATTGAAAAGTCTCATACGCCACATATACCACGTATCCAATAACCTCGTATGAACCATACGAGAACACGTATGATTCATAAGTGTTCATACGAGGTGATTGGACACGTGGTATGAGGTTTCGCTATCGAAACGTTTCGATATGAGGTTTTTCGATATATAACAGCCTGCCCGTAGCAAAAAAGTATTATACTGCATCACAAAACGGAATAAAACGTTTCGATATGAGGTTTTTCGATATATAACAGCCTCCCGTAGCAAAAAAAGTATTCCACTGCATCACAAAACGGAATAAAATGTTACTAATTTTTTTTGGATTCATGGAAGAGGAAAAGAACTTCTTCCGATTTGAGAACGACGCGGATACAAAGTGTTTCGGTTTCGCCCCGCTCCGCGCTAACGTTTCTCCACGCCGCATGCGCAGTCGTCGTTTCGTAATCACGCGCTATTGCACTGCCTTTGCTCCCTGACAGGGCTCGCTCCGATTGCAAGTTAGAGAAAATATCACTTCAATGTCATGTTGTGGGATGCCCGAACCGCCCATGGCGCTTGGAGCAGCGAGGAGATGCAGCAATGGACACCAGCAACGTCAAATGTGTCGTTCCACGGTTCATAGGCGATCTTCATCACGACGACCGCGAGGGATGACCTTGGCTGCTTTACGTTGATTTGTGGGGTTTAACGTCCCAAAAGCAGCTCTGATTATGAGACACGCCATAGTGGAGGTCTCCGGAAATTTCGACCACCTGGGGTTCTTTAACGTGCACCGGTATCGCACAGTACACGGGCCTCAACATTTAGCCTCCATCGAAATGCAGCCGCCACGGCCAGGATTCGATCCCGCGACCTTCCGATCAGCAGCCGAGTGCCATAGCCACTAGACCACTGCGGCGGGGCTGGCTGCTTTACAGGTTCGACTTAACTACAACTACAGTCATCAATTGGCTCTGCCTTGGCTCGGCTATAACCACTTACGAATATAACCAATTTAAACACTTCAAAGCTTTATTTCTTTGAACCGC